>PNEQ01091729.1:0-15316 GCA_003012365.1 Medauroidea extradentata
ATATTCGCGTATTACATTTGTGAGACTCGCTGTTCGGACACCACGAGAGGTGGTTGTGTCCGGAGCCGCGGGAATTCGCAGGGGTCCACGTATGTGATAGGACTTCTGAACACCACAAGAGGTGGTTGTGTACCTTGCCGCGGATATTCGCGTATTATATTTGTGAGACTCGCTGTTCGGACACCACGAGAGGTGGTTGTGTCCGGAGCCGCGGTAATTCGCAGGGGTCCACGTATGTGATAGGACTTCTGAACACCACGAGAGGTGGTTGTGTACCTTGCCGCTGATATTCGCGTATTATATTAGTGAGACTCGCTGTTCGGACACCGCGAGAGGTTGTTGTGCCCTTAGCGCGGGTATTTACGTTGTCTACAGATTATTTGTGGAGACTCTAGTTGTGGCTGTCACGAGAGGTGGACGGGCCCTAGATTCGCGAGAATCCACCTTTAAAAATTGTAGTGTCAATGACATTACCCGCCATGTACGCACATAAACTTACTAGCCCCTTGGACGTACTTGTTGAGATTATTCGGACAAGTCAGCACATTTCCATGCGAGGAGTGGCACACACATCAGGATTTTCATTTGCGTGGTCCGAATACATTTTCCTTACGCGTGTGTTAAAAAAACATTCCTGCAATGACTTTGCTTTCTACGCTAATTTTTTATGTTAAACGCAGTCAGAAGGGTTATACAGTTGCCTAAAAGTTTAGTTGTGGAAACGCAACTTTCGAAGCCAAGGTCTAGTTTAACTACAGTTTTGGAAACTTGATTTTTTTTTTCAACGAAAAATGGGGGAAAATAACACGAGTCAATACACTGACAAAATACATTTTAAAACAATTTTTTTTTGTTACGAACGAGAAGGGAAACGTTAGCAAAAATCAATATATTATAGTTACTATTTTAAGACTATAGTTGTTTTACATTACTGGCTATTCAAAAATTGTTATGAAATACTAACCTTCTTTAAAACTCAAGTAGCCTATCGATCTTATTTCTCTTCGGTATAACTGAAAAAATATTAGTTTACAAATAACGAAAATTATATTCTTTATCGTACACTAGGTAGCTATATACTGTTTATGTATAAAAATATAATTCTATAACTAATCACAATGGTACTTGGCGTTTCTGAAATCCCAGTATTGCTGTTTATACCGTACACGAAAACACAACTTTCGTCACGAAACTCAATCTTTCTTCAACAAAGAAACAATACTTTTGCGCTGATCATACTACATTTAAACATCACTTTCCAAAACCCTTGTTTCCGAAATCGCACTTTCAGGTGACGGTATGAACGTACTGCTTAACTTGCTTTATTGCTTGTCTTTATGAATCACATTAGTATGAAATCACGAAATCCGTAACTTAAATTAATTTTATTTTTGTTAATAAGTATATAATTACTAACACGTAGCGGACTAAACAAAAACCTCCATTAGAAATATACTTATTATAAAATCTGCATTGTTAAAATAACCTGTGCACGCCAGTTTAACAAATGCGCTTATCTAATAGTTAACGAACACTCTAATGTTACGATGCTAATGTAAGGTGATACATGAGGACACGAACTCCCAAAACTTGTCGCCTCTGAAGGGTTTTTTTTTTTCGGTATTTTATTCTGCGGCGTACTTATCAGTGTCTTGTAGAGAATCGTTGTCTTAGAGGCATATGTGCGAGATGTAATTTTCCGCGTTTGATGTGTGGAGACAGACGAGCTATAAGGTTTAACTTGCGTCATTTTTCCAGTAACCGCTCCTCTGCCATTCGCGACGCTCCAAACTGGCGTGCAGCGTTTCCGTTTTACTCTTGTTTGTATTGGGCTTACGCAGCGACCCTAAAATCGTATATAATGAAAATTAATACCACCAGGAACTTGAAATACACATTAGAATCACATCAATACCTTGCACCCTAATACAAAATACTAGGGTGGCTACCCCTGTAATTGCATGCCACTTTTCTACCATCAAGAATTACGAAGTTTTAATGCGGTTTTCTACTAGAGAAACATGTCAGAAGTAAAAAAGGTCGCCTTGTTGTAAATGCGTAGGACCAACCATTTTCGTGTAAAATTCGTAGAAAAGTGGACTGCAATAAGACATTCCTTACTACATAGGCAATATGACGTACACGTTTGAATGGCTGGCTGCCGTACCAACTGCTTTGACTAAGGGATGGGAGAGAATGGAGGCCTAACATCTCATCAACAGCTAAGATCATTAGATACAGTAACACAAAGAACTGAACAGTGTCAGAGAACCGGGAAAGGAATCGGCCATGACCAATACTAAGGGATTCGACCCATCATTGGAGTGATTTCGGGAAACCAAGGGAAACAGGAAGAAAAATGGGCGGAGTCGGGAATCGAACCCGTAGATTCCTGTAACGTGATACACTTGCACCACCTCACTCGTTGACAATAATGGAGGAATAAGCACATACTGTACACGTTACATTAACGATGGAGTACTGTTACATTCGCAATAATTTGTATGTGTACTTAATATCAGTGCGTCATTACGGACATACTATTGGAACACGTCGACTCGATAATACGCGTGAAAAGTGATAGACTTGCACCATCTCGCTCGGTGAAAATAATGTAGAAGTATTGTTGAATAACGGTATTACAAACAAGGTTACAATACAACAAGTAACAATTATTTGAGAACTATCTGTGTATTTACGCATTACTTATTTGAAATACCTGTGTAGTGTATCTGGAACCACAAAGTTCACTGAATTCGCTGTTCTGTACTATAAGAGAAGTTGAAAATTATGACAAGTGGCAGAATATAATACATCTGTAATACTGAATAATGTTACATAACATTTAATTATTATGAGTGGAAATAAATATATCCGAGCTGAAATTTAGGACATCCCACCGATTTCTTTGTAAAACATACCTCAAAACGAATTAAAGAAAATTCTTTTTGATATGTCCCCCAAGTTCTATGCATAGTTCATATCGCCGTACCTACAATCGTCGGAAACGTTGAAAAACCCCGAAGTTGTCCCGAATATTCGCTGCCACTGCGACAATGCGGCTGACGAGATTCTCTTCTGGTTCCACAGCGGTACCAAACACCAAGCTGCGCATATAACCCCAGAAGAAGTAGTCCAATGGATTCGAATCAGGAGATCGTGGTGGCCAGGTAACATGACCACCACGGCCTATCCATCGTCCAGGGAACATGTTACTTAGGTGATCGCGCGCACTTCGTGAGTTGAGGGCTGGTGCGCCACCACGCAGGAACCACATGGCCGCTCTTGTTTTTAAAGGAACCGCACCAAATAATGTTGGTAGAGTTTCCCGCAGAAATGCTGTGTACACGTTGCCGGTGAGCCGGCATAGTAAAAGATAACGGCCAACCAACATGTCAACCATTATAGCTGCTCACACATTAACACTGAATCTATGGTGACAACCGTGAACAAACGAGGCGTGAGGACTGACATCTGCGCACACATGAATATTGCGACAATTCTGTAGACCACCACGTTGGAAGGAAGCCTCATCTGCGAAGAGAACATACTTGGCGTGTTCTGTGTTGTTCCAGAAACCATGTTGCAAATTCCACACGTTTAGGATAATCTGCAGGATGTAAGGCGTGCACTCGCTGTACATGGAAGGGATGCAACAACTATTCATGAAGCACACGACCAATGTGTGGCGACTGCTGCTGAATACTCTTGCAATAGGACGTAAGCTCGCACGCGGGTTATTCTCAACATTCCGCAATACGTCCTCGGCAAACCTTGTTGTCCTCGCTGTCTGTCTGCGCCCTGCATTAGGTAGTGCCACTTGAAGTCGTCTACGTTCTCGCAAATGTCGCTCCACAGATGCAAATGTGGTGTGGTGTGGCTGCAGTCTGTTTGAAAATCGGTCCTTGTATATACGTTGCGCTTCTCGTCCATCCCCCCCCCCCCTTTTGTCATTCATTTAAGGCTCGGTTTCAGTCGCCATATTGAATTTTATTATTTTTAACTTTTTTGGAGTTCTAAGAAGAAAAATGTTAAATCGGTGACTATACTGCAAATTTTATTTACCTGAGCTACAATGCAAGCATGGCAATAGAGCTAGTAATACAGTTTGGTCGCAATTTGTCGGGCAAATTATGAATATAAAAAAAATTTTGCCACACACATTGCGGCGTAATTATAAATAAACAGCTAAATCGCAAGGTCTGTACTGTAACGAAATGTAAATAGAATTTGAGATATAATCGCATATTTAACATGTTTTTTCTTAGAATTAAAAAAAATTCGGAAAATAATTAAATTCAATATGACAACTGAAATCGAGCCTTAAACGAGAACCATATCTCTGAGTTCAAGCCACGTAAAGCATTCCATTTCGTAGACACAACATGCATCTGCATACACCAACAGGAAAGTACGTAATATGCAAAGGAGCGCTCAACATCTACAGTTTGTGTCGGGGGTGAAATAGGCCGACTTCGCTACTTGCCTTTGGTGCCATGATATTGGTCGTTCAAGTCGTCGAATAGAACTAGCCTCCGTGCTCAGTGCCGTAGCGTGGTATAAGTTGCCAACATGTTTGCTCCTTGCAAAGAAGTACACGTAATACCACATACGTAGATGTTTGTGCGCAATGCTGCAAATTGACACTTCTACAATAAACGTGCGACTGGCGTGCCCTAAATACCTCATATTTACATGCAAATGATACAGTACTTATTTTTATTTTGGGTTTAATGTCTCACCATTAGCAAAGTGAGTAAATACACCGTTCATACAGGTTGGCACATTGCAAGAAACTGCGGTAGGATTCGGCTATGGTATCTATTAGTTAAGCTACCAGTGCCTGGACTGAGTGACTACGGGAAGCCATGGAAAATAGGGTTCTGGATAACCTCATAAGAATTCCAATTCGCGTCCTTACTTTAATGTTGTCCCACTTCGCTTGTTCGTGATGTCGTAATGATTGCGGATTTTTATACGTCCTGTCAAAATGTATACCCGTGTTATACGTACATGTTTAGTAATCAGTACGACGTAGGTACCAGAACTGGTTACTTCTCGCAACTGTCCACGACCCACGGTTCTTGTATGCAATCTTCGCTTGTCGACTACAGCGATACGTGCACAGGAGCCTAAGGAATACCAATAGTACGACTGTAATCACACACTGACTAAGAACACAGACAAATTATTGCGGTTGTAACAGTAGACCTCAGTTAATGTAACGTGTACTGTTTGTGCACATTCCTCCATTGTTTTCACCGAGCGAGGTGGTGCAAGTGTATCACTTTTAAACACGTATTGAGGGAGTCTACGTGTTCTATTCCAGACCCCACCTATCCTTATTCCTATTTCCTATAGCTCCCCTAAATCGCTCCAGACGATTGCTACAATGAATCCCTTGACATAGGTCACGGCCGATTACTTTCCCGGTACTCTGACATTGTTCAGTTCTTTGTGTTACCGTCTCTAATGACCTTAACTGTTGATGATATGTTAGAGCCCATTTCCCTCCCATCCCGCATATTCAAAGCAGTGGGTATAGCAGCCTGCCATACACATGTGCATGCAGTATTGCGTACATACTAGGAACTTTCTTACCGTAGCCCACACTTATTACGTATTTTGCACGGAAACTCTTGGTCCTACATATTTATAACTAGAGGACCTTTTCCACTTTTGACGTGCTTCTCTAACAGAAAACTGCTTTAAAAGTTCCTTAATTCCTGATGGTATAAAAGTGAAGTGTAATGAAAGGACAGCCATCCTAGAATTTTGTGTTAGGGTGCAAGGTATTGCTGTGCTTCTCTTGTGTATTTCAAGCCCCAGTGGCATAAAACAATGCTCAACTTGTCATTAAATGCCTCATAATATCCATTATTTAAAAAAAATAATTTCCGTGTTTAAGGGCTCAAACCGCCCTTAATATTTGTGTTATGTTCAAAGTGTCCCGTATATTTTCTGCTTGTTTTTCCATAAGAAATCACCTCCCGAAATTTGTCGGTCGAATTCAGCCCCACCCTGTATATATAAGATAAGAGACTTAGTACCTAGGTTTAATGTTAAGGGAATAATGAGACTTTCAATATAGCATTTTAAATTATTATGTCATTAAAATATCGGAAACAAATTTTGTAAAAGACTATACACTAAACATTGATTTATGTAATTAGGGTTTTCAAACCCACATCAAATGTCGTTTGATATATTCAATCGTTATTAAAATAAAACTGGTGGCCACATTTTTAATTGGAGTCAACTTTTGTACCGTCGGGAAATGGGAACATTTGAATATGTTTTATTAAGTAATGTTAGCTTTGTAACGAAAATGGTCCTCTTAATTCAATATAGTTGTTTTTAAAAATGCACGCGAGACTTCGGCTGCAGCTGTAGAATGCCAGAAGAGCGCAGACAACACTGCGTACATGTGTGTTGATATACTCAGTTGACAGGTTATGGTAGACAATCACTGTAAACAACATTTTACACACTTCTATAAGTTCATGATCCCGTCTCTACTGGTACAAATGCCGTAAGCTGATTGTTTATCCAAAATGGTGTAGGAAACATCACACACGAACAATGTCGTATAGCAATTCGTAGGGGAGGTATTTAGCCCTACAAATCGACGTTTTAAAATGTTATCACTGAAATTAATAAAACCTACTGGGCAATAAAGAACGGTTCTGTGAAGGATGTTGGACTAACCTGTAGGCAATTTAACCCGGGTCGCTGGGCTGGAGAGGGAAAGCGGAAGGCGGTTTTCTGACCATACTACCCTATTACAACTGCAACCATCACATTTATCAGCGGAAGGAATTAAAATTTTAAAAGTAAAAAAAAAATTATGCTTACGTATTGTATGTTTATAAAGAAATTTCATACAACTTGAAACCACTCCGGCTTCTGTATCTCGTTCGGTGCGACAGTATAAGTCATTGCCTACGATTGTCCTACTGCCCAGTGTGACATCTTATGTATATACTTTTAAAGTGATAGATGTCACATTATATTTTGTAGAATAAAACTGAAGAGTTGTTTCACGGGTGTAATAATTCCTTAGGGTTTTATGTGTCTGCCCAAAAATTAGGATAAACATCATCCATTGCTTTATTATTTTTTTTTTACTTCTCCGAAAATACGTTAAAATGTAAATAAATTTATGTTATTAAAAAAACGAAAAAAGGATAACTTTTGAGCAAACTGTCCTATTTTTTATTATTTTTTTTATAAATTAAACTCTGAACGTAGCCTGAACAGTTATTTATGTCTCATTAAAATCAGGTACCGTAGGATTAATTATAAGGCCAAAACGTCTCGTTAGTTGAATACAACGGAGTCCTTAAATTTTTAGTGGAAGCTGTACGTTCTAACCCAGGCTAACTTGACTTTACTTAATGTTCTGTTCACACATTGCTGAGTAAAAATGACAAATATTGAATACAATTTAAGTGGAGTAAAGGCCTCTTTTGTATCGTTTCTATTTTTTATGTGCTTTAGGTGTTGAGGATGGGGCGATCACCCCCATCGCCTTTCACCATTTGCATCTGTTCTTGTGTTAAAATATGTAAATATGGCAGGTTTCAGTCATCGTTTGCCAGATAACGCTTTTGGATGAATACAATTTTATGCACTCAGATGGTCAAATTCTGTACCCGAATAAAATTGTAGGATACATTTTATGAAATGATGTTTTCGAGTGTTTTTTAATTGAAAACATTATTATTTGTTCTTAGTCTTCAGGGTGTTACAAAAGCCCAATAAAATGTCCTATATCAACGTGGGCCTCTCTGAGATGATGATGCACATGTATGTTCGACGTATACTGAACCCCACGTACCCCTTGTAAATCATTATCCTTGCTGACGCCCGGCAGTTTGTAGCTTAGGCCGTGTCTCAATTTAATGAATACAGAGCATTCTTTCGCATTACCACGAGAGAGAGAGAGAGAGCTTATACATATGTGCTCTCTGGCACTCTCGCTCTTTCCAGCTGGGACAATGCACTCTCGTGTATGTAAACAAACGATGCGAAGATAACAAGGGAGTAAATTTTATTAATACAATTTATAAACACATTAAACACATAATAATTTTTGCCGTACAGGTATCATATTTCAAGCGGCGAATAAACATTTACAGGTGACGCTAAAATTGTTCATTTTGTGTTTTAAACGTTTATTAGGGTAGAAAATGTAAACGTAATTTCTCTGCCATACGTCACTGTTCATCGGAAATAATCATGTATGTATAAATATTGACATATTTTTAATATGTGACTCACGTTTCGTCAGTAACCTCAAAATTGCTCAAACTAGCGTTGTTATCAAGATGGGGGATGCCAGAGAGCATGAGAGAGCGAGAGCGAGTATACAACTTTGTTCTGTCGCTCTTTTGTACTCTCGCCAAACAACTGAGACAGACAGACCGTATTGTGTGTGACATATTTTCGGAGCGAGAGCATGAAATACCACTCTCTGGGCGAATTGAGACGGTGTCATAGAATTTTCACGAGCATTAAGGGATATTCCGCTGCAATCCACAACGCAGTTGAACTGAGCCTGCATAGATAGCAGCACATGTTGGAAAGTTTGTTGACAGAGATCGGCGTGGTCGAGGAATCTCATGTAAGGTCTTCGTTGTCATAGTATTGTTTGTGCTAAATCTAGCACTTCATTACTAATTGTTAAATTTAAATTTAAAATTCTGATAAACCTGCATGGCTTAACTAGTCTTTTATTTGCTTAAAATGCATATACCGTAACTCAACGTCCGTATTTATTTAGAACTGAAATTTAAACGCCACGAATTAAGATATTCTAAATATTTAGTTCGTGCAACTTAAAAAATTGTAAACTTTACAAGTAATGTATTTACATCTGTTAGAAATATAAAGTACGATGCTTTGTCTGGTTACATGTTAAGTACCAGTTTTATAGCTTTTGTGTAAAACCAATTGTCAGTAGGCAACGTTTTATCAGAAATAAGATTATCAGCGAATAAAAATGTATTACAAACATTAATATTATTTCACCATACATTTTAATTTTAAAGTTTCCTGAGTAAATATAAATTATTAGTCTTCTTGTTTCTTATCTCTGGCTGACCTTGAAAGCATTTAATATAATTTTTACAAGTTCACTTGTGAAAATCAAATTTATGAAGTATTTGTTTTTATCTGCTTAGTTTTTTAAAGAATTTTTACATTATTTATTTTTAATTAAAAAACTATAATATCTGGAATTTACACAGGGTTCAGGAACACGAGTGCGACTGATGATCAGTCGTGTTTCTGGACCCTGTGTGTCTTACTCATGACGGGAAAAAATTCCAGTTTCCGAAACGTCGTAAAAGTGCCTGTCTGGAAAACTACTATGTTTTGTTTCGTCTCATCGTTGTGTCGTTTGTCTTTTCTATTTGTGTCTGATATCGGTTGTGTTTTGTTTCGTCCCTTCGTTGTTTCGTTTTGTTATTTTTCTGGTCGTGTCTTATATCTACTGTGTTTTTGTTTTCGTCCCTTCGTTTGGTCGTTTTATTATTTTTCTGGTCATGTCTTATATCTACTGTGTTTTTGTTTCATTTCTTCGTTTGGTCGTTTTGTTATTTTTCTGGTCGTGTCTTATACCTACTGTGTTTTCGTTTCGTCTCTTCGTTGTGTCGCATGTTATTTGGTTTTTTATATTTTACTTTTATTATTTTCAGTTATTATCTGTTCTTTGTTTTATCTGACACGATTACATTTTGGAATTTCATGTTGTGTATGTATCCCGTTGACTAAAGCATACTCTGCTTATTTTTGTTTTTCTATTATGTGTTTAGTTTTCTTTGACAGTCATTCATTTTGCAGTGGAGTATGTCCAAGCAACTAATACAGTGTGTTGCGGGTATGGTGTAGTTGGATGTAAGGACTATAAAGATTGTAAGAGGGCTTGCATACAGCCGTTTACATAAATACTTCACTCTCACTGTCCGTGCACAAGCCTTCTGAAGGGTAGCATATGTATATTTTGTCCTAATCGACATGCATGCTGTAGCAAGGTAGTAGCAAACACGGCATTACTAAATACGTCACTGCTGATGGTATGTGCGTTGACGTGCTTCTGACGTCACCATGACTTATATGAAAAGAAGAGAAGAGAAGGGCCTCGATTGGCGCAGTGGTTAGAGCTCTCGCCTCCCACCAAGACGACACAGATTCGATTCCCGGCGGGGCCGGTCCCCGGACTTTCGCTTGTGGGAATCATGCCAGACGATGACGCTGGTCGGCGGGTTTTCTCGGGGATCTCCCGCTTCCTGAGTCCCTACTATCCGGCGCTACTCCATGCTCACTTCATGTCACCCATCACCAACGCTGCTCCACTCACAGACTTAGATGTTAACTGCTGACCAAAATCTCTTCACCTCACTTCTCGCTTCTTCCGCCGTAGTGGTTACAAATGATGGCGTCGTCAGCGTACTTGTATCCGTAACACAATTCAAACATCCGGTTACCTTGCAACCCATTGAACTAAACTTTCATTAATAACTAAAAAACTAATGATTTCCGGACTTATATTTATATGGACATTTTTCTTGTTTTTGTGTAAGGACATTCAATTTTTACTCACAGTTGGCACACGTATAAAGTAAAAAAAAGTGTAATAGTGTCTAAATTTACCTTGCTTACAGTATATGCCAATAAATGAAGACTTCATGTCATATATCTGGAACTTGTACCGATTCAAACTAATTTTATCATTATAAAGTATGTTATTCATAAGTGTATTGATAATAGATACTTTGGAAGAAAATAATACATTATTGTAATGTACATGTCGTCATTCGGTAACTATTTTACAAATTCAAACTAAATTTTTTTATTTAGGTAGTAGGCCTACATTGCAAAGACATTGTTTTTTCGTGTGTGTGTCTTCGTACGTTCAATATTTTGGAAGAGAGTAAATACATGAGTAAATGTCGACTTTGGAACTACGCTAACGTACAAGTTTTTCCAAACAAAAAATGGCAATGAGTTTTTCTAAACGCACTTTTCACGATGATTTCAAGTTATTGGATTGGTTTACTTTCTTCATCAACATTATTATTTATGTGTTTCATATACGAAATACCTATACAAATTAAACATAACATTTAGTAAAAAAAATAATAGGTAATAAGGTTCCTATCTGCACAAGGCAGAAAATGGATGACCGTAACAGGAATTTGAAATATACGATCAGTTTTATTCCGTCACTTAACCGTTTTTATTGATAGCAAGGAAAACCAATGTTTTCATTTACTTTGTACACTAATGTAAGTTATTATGTAGATGTTATTTGCACACGATCTACACGGTAAAAAAACACAGGATCCGTGGCAGTTACGTACAAACTTTTCGGCTATAACTACCACTACATGTTCCAAGACATCGAGTCACGGACATGCCGAACGCTATAGCATTTATGTCATATTAAACTCGGACATTTTTTTTTTGTGTAGGACTGTCCACCAAAACAACTAGTTTTTCCTGACTTAAAACATAGTAAATTAAATAACACTTAACTATCACTCCGTTCTTACACTACCTTCAGGGCGCGGTCTACCACAATTTTCATCACAATGTTTTTATTTTTATATTCGTACCAGTAATTTTTTTCTTGTTTTAGACACAAAATGTGACTTAATTTTGCTATAGTTACAATTTTGTTATCTCTCATAGTTTCCGAGTGAGAGCTCGTTAAAGTCTCAAATTTTGCACGTTTCCGTTTTAAGGACGACAGTAAAACCAAATCACTCACCAAACTGAAAAAAAAAAAAAAGTTACAGTGAATAACGATGTTGTAGACTACAAGTTCAGCTATGTTTAACCACAAATTGAAAAAAATTTGTATTTTTTAAAAACATTATAGAATTTTTTAAGTTTTTATTTAAAATTTCAGCAATTTTATTTAAAAACAAAAGGGTTTTATTTTTTTATTTTTATGTACGAGAAATTGTATTCTGCGACATCATTATCCACTGTGATTTTTTTTCCAGTATGGTATGTTGGTTTAATTGTAGTCCTTAAAAAGGAATCATGCAAATTTTGACTTTAACAAGCCATTACGCGAAAACTATGAGAAATTAAATAATTTAATGAGAGCCAAATTTAGTCACATTTTGTGTCTACAATAAGAAAAAATATATACAAAATTAAAAATAAAAATATGGCGCCTTTACGCGTGGGTGACTATGGACACTTAGAGTGGCTTTGGAACACGTTTACACGTTTTAACATTATAGCCCTTTTAAATTATGTTATTATGACTAAAAATATCAAATTTCTGGAACCCCAAATGACGTGAATATTTTACAAAGGAACTAACAGAACCTGACAGACGTTGTGCTGAGTCAGTGTAGGCCTATATAAATATATAAACATAAATGTTGGTCGAATTGCGAATCATCCCCCCTCCCCGTAATCACTGTGCCCTATATGTCATAAGGGAAAGCTAAGTATAGAAGTTGATATGCTGCTTCGCCGTCTAATGGTGGGTTAGAGTAAAAATTAGTAGCATAAAAACCTTATCCTTGAAAAAATACATATACGTTCCGAGTTTTGGGGTGATCGATCAAACGGCGTCGGAGTTTATCGATCTATATATACCAACATTATTTTATGCATGCAACACTGTATACAGAAATAATTTAAGTATATCGAATATAATTTTAAAAGCTTAGATAATTATACAAACTATCCTTAGAAAACTTTCTTTGACTCGTGGGAAAACAGTTTTGTTGAAAGTAAAATCGTATCAAGGAATACTACAAACATATTTCTTTCAGGATTTAATTACAACAGACCAACTCATTGTTCACAAAATGTTATATCACTTGTTCGAGCATTTTTGTGTGTTCCAGAGTCTTCACAATTTGCAGAGTGCGTATTATCTTTACGAGTAGTATAAAATGATTTTTTAAAAATGAAAGCAGATAATTCGGTTTTAAGAATACTTTTACGAGTTCTGTTGCAAACTTAGGAGGGGGGGGGGAGTGTTAGACAATTTTATTGTAATTTCAGATTTTGAGCCATAACATTTATTAAAATTGTGTTAGTAAAATTTTCTATTAGACAAAGCATAGGATATATTTTCGGTAAACTACTTCATATAAATTATATTGTAATCTTTCATTGATTTGTCATACAGAATCATTGCAAGAGAATTCTTTAAAGTTGACCTATAACTTTCTTGCAATGATTCTGCATGACAAATTAATGAATGGTTCCATTATTAATTGTGTGTAGCAGTTTAACATGAATATATCCTATGCTTTATCGAAGAGAAAACTTTGATAATACAATCTGAATAAATGCTATGGCTCAAAAACTGAAAATACACTAAAACTGTCTAAGATGCCCTCTTAAGAGGCCCAAACTACGCAGTAGATGACAGAGCACAGTTCGTCGATTTCTCGCTGATGACTATGGAATTGTGGGATCCGATGACGTCATTGTTCCTTGTGATAAGGGGAAGAAGGGTTGTGGAAGGAAAGGGTGGAAGCAGGAGCCACGTTCAGTTTCCTCCAACTTATAATTATAATTCTTGTTTTAAAAAATAGCGTGGCACCCCTCTCCTCCCCTATTCCTGCTCCGAAGACACGTCGGTGATGAGGAAGGAGCGAACTGCCGGATCCTGTTCCTGCGACGTCTCGGTCCGCCATTTCCCCGCGGCCTCTCGGGCGCCACCGAAAGTCAATTAGCATTTCATTTCGTTAGCAAAAGCGAAAATGTAATTAAAGACGCGGTAATGAGAACTTGGGAGGTGTTTTTTTAAAAAAACCGGCTCACTCCCGTATCCTTTGATCGCTAATTAGATAAAAAATCTATTTCCTACGACGTCGGCCGAAAGGCTCCGTGGAGGCGGACTAAAGAAAGCGCGCTCGGGAGATAGACAGAAGAGATGGAGATGAGGTTTTGACACAATTGAAACGGAATGAACCTAAAAGACATCTTTTAACTAGGAAAAAAATTAATTGGGCAATTTTTTGATCCTTATTTTAAGACGAGAAACAAAACGGACGTGTTATAATAGCTTTTTTTTAAGCGGGTGATGTGTAGGTAACAATTTGCTCGTTACCGTTCAAACAAGAATATTCGCTGATTTTGTTTGATAAAGAAAATAATTATTTGTTTAATCTATTACAACGAAAATTCATCACTACTTGTGTTATTTTACGTACATGTCCGTATATTAATTTCAATGTACCTTGGTACTGAACATTAATGTCACATCATGGCGAGTGTTGTTCGAATCCATACGACTCCCAGAAAATTAAATTTTTTTAGTAACCTGAACGTGTTTAAACGAACGTTTCCTAAGAAGTAATGCATTTTACGACTTCAATGGCGAACAAATGAAATTAATTTTTCGCGTAAAATATTCCAAACGTTGAAGATTTGCCACAAAGAAAGCATAGACAGGGGAGGTGCAGTGACAGGTTTAAACGTAAAATAAAGTGCATTTAGAACGTTTTACACAGTTTTCTCTTACTAGTTAAAGTAGATGAGCACCGAAACGTTTTTTTTTTCGGACAGGGAGGATAATGAAAAATCCGTACAGAATTGCAGTCAAAACCGTCAATGACTGTACCAAAGGGAAACAATGTGGTTAAGTATTTCTTGAATATTCTAGAATTTTTAAAAATGCACAATAATATTATCAAAAAATATATACACAAAATATTTACAACTACATATGCCTACTGTTTCTAAACAACTGCGGGCTGCTTAATGATTATATCAGCATAGTTCTTGGCCAATGGAAACACACATACTGTTCGAGCATCGCTTGCGTTTAGTATTATATGTGCCTGTTCGTTGGTAACGTATGCGTTCCTAAACAATTCATCCTATAGCGAGCGTGAGTTGTGCTTATGCCTGCGTACGTTTCTAAGAACCATTTTTATATAGAAGAGAAGGAGAAGGGGCAAAACGGAGTGAAAATTTAATTTTTAAAAATGTTTCTAAAACGGATATTTATTACATAATTTTCCGCCTTCAAGAATTTGCAAATAAACTTTTTTTGAAAAATTATATAATTGTTACAGTAATTTATAACTATTAATATTATCATATATATATGACATATTGTTACAAAACGGTTTTATTTTGTAAGTCGTTATTACATTGGAGTTCATAAGTTATTATTATTTTGGGGGGTTTCACTCAGATGGTAGCTACACTGTGGTTTTATTTAGATGTTATTTAGGGTTAAAAGACTAAGAGACAGTTATGGTTGAACGGGCATTTACTATACTACAATGGCAGGTACTCTGAATACAAAATAGGTTACAATGAC
>PNEQ01091731.1:0-48918 GCA_003012365.1 Medauroidea extradentata
TTCAATATGTTATAAAGTTTACATACATAGTATGTTTGAATCAATATTCTGAGCAACATTTTACTTAATGAACACAAGAAAAATAACAATAGTTGTGTTGAACATATTCAACAGCGCCATAAAGGATTCATCACCTGACTAAATGTAGCACAGATCAAAAATGTTAAATCGGGACCAGGTCCGCAACCTCCTCACAATATGTTCAACTCAATATTTCGCCCCCTCTTTCACAGTCTATCTACACTGTGTCTTTTCGGATGTTTTACCCTCCGTTATAAATAAATGTGAACAAAAAACATACAGTAACGAAATTCTTGCTCCGAAATCAGTCACTTGACACAACAAATCACGTTGCCGCAAGACACTGGTGCATTCCTGGATTAGTTTAAGATACGGGACGAAAAAAATCTGCTGACTGAAGAAGACTGTATGTTATTTACTACCCTACAATTAGGAAACCTCACAGTCAGTAAAGATAACGGTACTTAGAGCGCCCGCCCGATGTCCTGGTTTGCTGGGTGAGCACGTTGACCTACTTGTAATACGCAACACATTTTATGCTATGAGCAAGAGGTATTGTAATGATGTTACTTTTAAAAATAAATTCAGCTCATTATGAACAACTTTCTCACTTTCATCCCCATCTAACTCCAAAAATAAAAAAATTTCTCACTGACCACTTTTTTAATGTTTCATTCTGTAATGAAATGCACATAAGGTTTGAAAAAAATTTCTATACATTTCACAAAGAATATTTTTAGTCTCCTGATCTTTTCATTGCCGTTCAGATGTAGGCCTTGGAAGGTATTCACCATGAATTTTGAATACTATTTTGCCATTAGTTCTGAAGTTATGATGTGATATAGGTATTTAATGATGTATGAAAATAGTGTGAGTGGAAAGTTTTTGTTTTAGAATTTTTTAAACCCTTTATAATGCCGCAGGTGATAAAACAAATACATTGTCCGATGAGCGTTTTGATGCTCTACAATATGCGAAAATTTTAAGTCAAAGTTACAATATAAAATTTGTGGATTTTTAGTAACAGCGCGCGCCAAAACATGGACAGTGCTTATGGCGGTTACCGTATAAATGTGTACTGCAATCTAAGCATGAGACGCCCTGTACAAACTTTCCACAAATAAAATTTTGGGTTGCCAATTAAGTCCCATAGAATAAAGAGTAGTGCGAAAACACTGCATGCCAGTTTGGCATGCTGCGAATAGAAGCGATGCTGTTACCGTTGAGTGTGGAAAGCTGAATATTTTATGCTTAACTGTCCCCACACATCAAGCATGAAAAATTACATCTGATGTATAGCTCTCTTAAGGTGACTATTTATTTATTCACCAAGTAAGGAGAGTGATAAACTGGTAGCAGAGCATTATCACCACCATTCTAGCCAGTCATTATTGTTATTGTTGTCAGTCTCTTGAATGCAGTCAGTTTGGTTGAGATTTTGTTGACAAAAATTATGTTGAGGTATTAACTTGGTCAATAGAAATTCATAAACATGATTTTTTATATGTATATCGGTTGCTGATTTCAAAACTAGTGGTTGTTCTCCAGCTGCAGTTTGAATTATGATACTTGATACTATATATTTTGGTGGTTCAGATAGTGTTTTTTGAGTAACTATACAGGTGGAACTTAAGAAAGAATAGTTAGTATAGTACCTATAAAATTATGGTAATGTAACAATATTAAGACCATTGTTCACCAACACATAATGCAAGGTTTATTTTTTACCCTTGGTTTTCGGCTTTGTAACCACAAGTGCTTCAGCAGAATATTATTTCGTCGACTTTAAATGGGTTTATGTAGCTGTTACAATTAGTATTTTCAGTTTATTGATTATTTTTTTAGTTTTTTGTGAATGCTCATAGCATAAAATAAAACAATACGATAGTTACCACACCATTTCTGTATTTGTGTTTGTTTGTGGAATTAAGTACTTGTGTTTTTGATTGAATGTACTACTGTACATATAGTTGTTTTTAGCTTCTTGAGGTGTCTGTTACGCAGGAGCAGTGAGCAACAAAACAGGGTCGCGAGATGGTGCTAGTGATGCAGGCCTAACTGCGGTAGGTGAAGACTCTGACTACTACACTCCTGAGGATCCTGCGACCACCATCTTGAGCCCTCTGCACTGCGACAAGGTAGCTGCTGCAAGCTCAGCTCGCATCACTTATACTTACAGGTTCCCTGCACCTCCTTCACCCCCCTGCGAGCACCGTTAGTCTTCCTTTGGCTCTCATTTCTCATACGGGTACTTCCATCTCTGTTAGGAATACAGTAGATGTACATACAGTATTATTGTCGTAGCTGTAGCTTCCAGAGTGAAAATGTTTTATGCTGCAGTTTGCATTAGTGTGCAATCAACAATAACTCCATCAGTTTTTAGTCCTGTGGAGTTTCTTTGGTTTGCATCTCACTGTAAAATTTTTGCAACTGCTATTTTTATAGAGTATAGTACTTTGTGCTGGAACAGGACAGTTTCAATGTGATTATAGCCTGTTTTACATGCACTCAAACATTTTACAACCATTTTTTTTCTCTTAAAAAATATAATACCGTCAGTGTTACAAACCATTGATTTAATATAGGTAGCGGTTTTACAGATCAACTCTCAGGAACCCTAAAAAAAATACTAAATTCTGTGAAAAAATTATAATAAATTGTGTTCAAAATAGTTTAAATATTCATGCTGGTAAAATATGAGTTGTAGAGTTGCAGTTAGTTGGCAAGTGACTATATTAAAAACAAAACAAAAATAATGAAAATCAGTTAAAAATATGATAGTGATGGTTTGAAAACTCTGTGCTGCCAGCTGTGCCAAGCCAGCCCACTCCCCCAGCCCATACTTCAACAAATTATAACTTTAACTGAGGCAGTATTGTTGTTACATTGTTCCGGCGCATGTGCAATTGCTTATTCAACTATAGTACTGCTGTCCTGTAGGCTGTTTCACTTGTCTTCTGTTTCTCTCGCCTCGCATTGACACTACAGTTTACACTCTCACACGACTTCTTTCGATAACAGCGCGAGATGCAAAATTATTTTTTGTATTGGATTTTACACCATAAATTTTTTAAACAACTAACGAGATGCTTAACTTGTTTGAACATAACTAGGACAATGATGGTGCAGCGTGCTACCTATCATCCTTGCAGGAATGTTATTGCTGCCATGATTACGTAAATTTTTTAAAATAAATAAGACATTCATGTATTGCATATTCCAGAAATCCTAATATATTTTTAACGCCACATACCGGCTGTGATAGCAATTCCTTGCAACCACTTATACATGTAATTTGTGACAATTTTATACGAGAATGTCACAAATTAGTGTTTTCATCTGGTTAAACTTCGATAAATGTTCTGGTGGCGCTGTCTATCAACCATCTTGTGAACGGTCGTACAGTTGCATTCCGTATCCACCTTGCACCTGACTTCGTACATTCACGTACAATCATTCATACCGTATTTCCGCCCATAATCGTCACATATTTTATACCAAAATTAGATCAAAAAATCGTGGGTGCGGCAATTATGTGAAGAAAAAGTTGGACCAAAAAAAATTTGAACAAAAAAACGTTACTTACCGAATAGGATGTATTTTCACAGTTATTTTGATGATAAACAAACTAAATATTTGTTTAAGATTCACTAAAACGTCACAATTCACAATTTATTTACAGTAGTGGTAAATATTTATTTACACATCCATAGGCTGCCATTATGATCACAAAAAAAAAAAAAAAAAAGGTAACCAAATTGTACTATTTACAAATTCAACAAATTTTAGCGGGAATGGAAAGTTTAAAACCACTGTAAGTTATCAAGAGCCTTTACACGATTTAATCGTCATTGTCAGATGATTCGTCTCTGGTGTTTTGTCCGCTATTGTTGCTCTTATCAGGGTCATCGACGTTGCTATCGCCGTTCTGCCACAGTGCATCATCCTCCGACCCATCCAGCGCATTGTGATGCCGGTCTTTTTAAAACTTTTCACGATCATTTCATTAGGAATCATGTCCCAGCTCTGCACAATCCACGAACACATTATTTCGAGAGATGGTCGTTTGACTTTACCTCCAGGAGTCAGATCGTGGTCGTCACTCATCATCCATTCGCTGTAAAAGCGACGCAAATTGTCCTTAAAGGGTTTATTAACGCAACATCTAGGGGCTGCAAAACAGAGGTTAGGCCTCCGGGAATCACAACTTGTTGTGTTTTGAGTTGTTGCAGCAGGTCTTTAATTTCTTGTGCAATGTGGGCACGAAAACTGTCCAACACAAGTATTGCAGGTTGGTTGAGCAGAGCGCCGGGTTGTCTGTTCTACACCGTTTTTATCCAATCAGACATAAGGTCAACATCCATCCAACCTTTTTGTTGTGCTCGTACATGAACACCACGAGGCAATTTAAGTCCTTTCGGTAGTGTTTTTCTTTTGAATATCACGTGCAGCGGCAATTTACGCCCGTTGGCCGTCACAGCTAACATTGCTGTACACCGCAACTTTTCGTTGCCAGTGGTTTTCATGGGTACGCTTGTCGATCCTTTTTTCTCAATTGTACAGCTACGTGGCATGTCGAAGAATACCGGCGTTTGATCTGCGTTTCCTATTTGAGAAAACAAATGATTTTTCTCCTGCCTCATTTGCGTAACAAATCGATGGAAGCTAATGACTTTTTCCGTGTAATCTGTAGGCAACTTCTGACAGATCGTTGTCCTGCGTCTTACAGATAAACCATTCCGTCGCATGAACCTCATTACCCAGTCACGACTAGCCTTAAACTGAGCATGAGAAATCTTGTGTGCTCGGGCTACTTCTTTCGCCTTCAGTTGCAGCATTTCGTATGATATACTGTAACCATTATTTCGTAGTTCTTCTGTATACGCCAACACTTGTATGTCAATTAAAGGAAAATTTCCATTTTTTGGTCCACGAAATGAACGCCTAGAAAGTTTGGTGTTTTTAGGCGGTCTTTCATTTTCCGTCAGTCGCGCACTAACTTTTCAGACATGGAAAATTTTCTTCCTGCTGCACGGTTTCCGTTTTCTTCAGCATACACAATAATCGACAACTTCAGCCCCGCTGTATAGTTGTTATATCTTCCCATCGTGCTTGGAAAAACAATGTACGAACACATGCGACTAGTGAAGGAAAACTGCTGTAGTAGACTGCTGAGCGCGCACCTGTTCACCACATGGCAACACTGCGCTCAAGCACTGGCAACAGCCACATGCCTGGCGGCCAGGCCAAGGTCGTCGCGCATGGTCGTGCCGCTTCCGCTACAGGCTACGCAGGTGGCTGCATGTGCATGTGCTTTCAGCAGCTCGTAGGCCGGTTCGGCAATGCGTGCGTGCAGTACAAATCACACGGTACAATATGTTTCAGGAAAAAATGTCGTATGCAACGATTATGTGACGAAAAAATTTTATCCCGTTTTTGACTTTGAAAATTAAGGTGCGACGATTATGCGATGGCGACGATTATGCGATGGCGACGATTATGCATTGAAATACGGTAATTTATTTTTGAGTAATTAACTTCATATCAAACGTCGGGGGATTGTTTTGAGGATACTTTGGTTAATACCGAAGTTAATATAAAACATTGAAATGACTAAATACAGCTGCTTTTTTCTTCTTACTGTGGAGAATTATTCTAACATATGGGCATTGTACTGGCTACTAATGCATGTCCAGTAGATGCACATAAGTGCCAAAAATTTATTTTGTTCACAACGTGATATGTAGCTACCAATTTCACGTAAATATTTGTTTGGAAAGACTTCTGTCTATCAGTGTGAAATATTACTTTCTAAATATATTGTTTGGTTTTCTCTAAAAAAAATTAATAAAAACTGACTTTTCACGTACCGAGAAGGCACTCGGGAGCTCGGTATTGTTATTATTTTGGGACAATGGTCGGCTAAATCTACTGATTGAAGGTGTGATTTTAATTGGAAGACGTCTGTCTGTTTATATAAATCTATGATTCAACTACCACTCACCTTATTTTCCGTTAAACCCTATGGAAGTCTGCCGATGCACTCGCGAGAAGGCACTGTTTTCTATTTTCTCAATTTTTAAGGACAATTTTGGGTCAATTCTACAGTTCAGAGGTGAGCTTTTAATAGGAGGATGTGTGGCTGTTGATATTAACTTATACATTTTTTGATTAATACATTTCATATTTTCCCACGATACTCTACAATAATCAGGGCCTGATTAATGCATAGCTTCCATCTTTTACGATTTTCCCATACAATGTACAATTTTGTGCCCTATTGCACGGTTGTACGATTCATGTGAATTATTGTACGATTTTCAAGCTTTCCAATTTATTTCCTCGTTTAGTTAATTCATAAAGAAATCTGGTACTGAAATCCCATATTTTCAGTACCTAACATGTGGAAATGTAGATCTGACTTATAGTGTCATATATAATATAGAAAACTGTAATATCGTAGTTTCGGGAACTAGCGTGCTTTATTTATAGCCATTGTACTATATTATTCATTACAGAGTACCGTATTATTCACGCATCGTACGAACGTAACCCGAACTTTGCGGAACACACCCGATCGATTGCAGTTGTCTTCCTGGCTAAATAGCTGTCGTGGCTCATGCAAACAAAAGTCACGAGGCTGTTTTAATTTGAAGTGGCTTTCCGTTTTACCGTTTCCGTGTAGTAATTGCTCATGAACACGCATTAAATCTTGTTAACTGAAAGAAACTATTGTTTAATTCTTTTTTTTCCAGCAAATGTTGAAGTGTATGTCGTAGTTGCGTAGTGTTTGTAACTATGGTTTTTGACAAGGTTAAATGTATCATTTTGTTATTGTGGTGGCATATTTTAGTGCCGGTAATTGTATCTACGTCTCATATTTAATAGTCGTAATCGTAAAACATAGGAATGTTGCAACTTTCATATCTGGGAAATACAACTTTGCAGTTTTTACAATGACGTTTTTGTGCAGTTGCCAAACTGTGCGGATGTAAAAATTGTTCAGAAATTTAGAGTATGTGGTATTAATATCAGTGTTGTAGTGGGGGCGGAGCGAGGCGGTGCGACGCTCCGCCACTGCTCTTGAGGCAGGAGCGGAAGCTCTGCCACTGTTAGCAATTTTGTTATTATTTCTGCCAGTAAAACTGGCAAAATAGCTTTATTTTGCACCTTCAAACTCAAAGGTCCCCGGGGGAGGACCCCCGGACCCCCCGCTTTAATTGGAGCGGATGGATGAACCAATAGGTCTGAAATACTTAGAGCTCCGGCACTGAAAATTCTGGCACTGCAACACTGATTAATATTGTAGGTATAAGAGATTAAATACTCTCACATCTGCACGTTCAACGATGTACAATTTTTTTTCTCAAATTCTGAATATTTGCAGTGTGAGAGAGTTGTAGTTAGATGTGCCAAGTGGGATTAAATTGCCTAATTTCAGGGTGGCTACAGGCAGGGAAAACGGAAAACCGGGAAATGTCAGGGAAATTTAGTGTGTCAGGGAAAACAGGGAAATGTCAGGGGATTCGGGCATTGTGCAGGGAATTTTGTTGAAAACATAAATTGTCGGTTTGTCATTTTTAGGCACAGTAATTTGATGCATTCATCTACATGGACATTATAGTATTCCGACTGATATAAACTTCTTAGTGTACCATCTCCGTTTGTATCTTATTGTCTTCATTTAAATATTACGAATGTACGTTGGTTACACTGGGAAAATAACATGTAATGTAAAAATTTCAAAGTGATATTATGATGAATTGTTCAAAATAAATTTATTCTTCGTCTGAAGAGTTGAAATGTTTCTTCCAAATGTATATTTGATTGCTGTGATGGTAGTATGTAGGCATAGTTTTTATTAAACTTAGGCCTACATTTTTTGGGAGAATAGGTGCAACTATGTGAACTTTGTTTTAGTTTTGACTTGTTTTGTGAATTTGATATTTGTTCACCCAAATACAGTACCAAATTCTGTACCTGTGGTCAGTTATTAGATGACTTTGCAAAGAATCATAGCTTTCATTAGGTCTACATATTTTGTGAGAATAGGTGCAACTGTGTGAACTTTTTTTTTTTTTTTTTTTTTAATTTTTCTGGTTTTGTGAAAGTGGTATTTAACACAAGTACAGCACCAAACACTATACCTGTGATGAATTCTTTTGATGTAATCGCAAGCAATCATTTGGTGAGTAAAGTTATGATTTAGTTTAAGGCATATTAGAATCAGATTTAATTTACATTTGGATGTGATTTCTGGTTAAAAATTTTTCAGAAAAAAATTTTTATTTATATCAGTAAAATATTTCAGTCATGGAATTGTCAGGGAATTTTTTGGTAGGAACTCTGTAGCCACCCTGAATTTGCACTCTTAAGAATTTTTCATGCGTGTATAGAACTGTGGAAGAGAATTCAAAAGCTGTGTTACCAGAAATCGTAAAGTAGGGGCCTATCTATTGATGTATTAAAATCGGTAAAGCTTGTAAACTTGCAGAAACCAAAACTACCTTTACTAGGATTGTTTAGATTTGTATGAATATCAAAATTATGAGCACTATTTATGATGGTACAACAAAGTCGGCCTGCTGTAAAATTTGTTCAGTAATTTCCCTGTTAAGTTTGTTTTCTTTATAATTGCCCTAAGGAGGCTATGCAATTTTAGCCATGTACACAACATATGAATAGTAGTAAAAATTTTAGCTAATTTTATTAATTATTCAGCATGTTATAAATTTATTTTCCATTCAACATATTGACATGTTAACAATGTAGAATTTTATTTAAAAAATAGCCGAAGTGGTGTAGTTCGATGGCATTTACATTTACACAACACGTGAAATGCAGCGACTCGTATACGCACAAATTTACTCATTTTTAAAACTGTACTATTTCTGAATCCTTGAGGTTGAAAGCTATGCTAATGGATCTTTTAAAAACAATGTAATTTAAAAATATGGCGCTGGGGTGGGGTGCAAAACAAGCCCCTATTTTTTTGTGAAGGTAGCGATTTTATAGATGTGACGAATGGAACCATGAATATTCATAAATTCCGGGGGTCTGGTGTAATTTGTTACGTGGTCATAACAGAAAAAATGTTTCAGTTTTTTAAAACATACTTTTTTTTTTTTGTAAAAAAGATTATACCACTTTTCAAAAGAGACTTTCATTCGGGTGATATGTTTATGGAGAAATTTCCCCCCCTTGCCATAGAATATGGAAAGGCTGGGATTGTGGTGCCCATTGTGTGACTTTCAAGGAACAAAATAAACATGTGACTTTGGGTTAATGAGATTGGTTGGGAAGGAAGTAACCACTATCAAAGTACATACTGGTACTTCAAGAAATACTAAATTAAAGTATCTAATTTCTATTAAAAACATATTGTAGGTGCCAATGTTTACTCAAATCTAAGCTGCACCTGAATTTTTGAAGAAAATTTCAGTAAAGGATTTATTCATTCTGTTTTCAGAAAATGGCATCGTTTTGGTTTTTACAAGCTGTTAACAAGCATTAATGATAGTATTATTTTCCAGTGGTGAATATTCGATACGCCTATTCAGAAGCACATCCCCTTTGCCATTGTTCAATTTTTTTTTTAATATTGGCCTTTTTTTTTCTAAGAAGAAGCAAATTGCACAGACTTTGTCTGCTATTGTAAGGCTATATGAAATGTTGAATATCGTGACCTAATTTATAATATAATTATGCAGTCTTTCTGTTTATGAATGACATTAGTGGTGGTAAGTATAGGTGATTCGTAGAGATGGTGAGATTTCGCGAATTCAATGACCTGCATGTTAGAATGAAATATCCTATGCTTATTCCGGTTCCGAACATTTGTCCACTAGCTGCTATTCGGTGCAACAACGGACAATGAACGAATAGACAGGGCTTGAGTATGCATAGGATATTTGATTCTAGCATGCAGGTCACTGAATTTGCGAAATTTCACTATCTCTAGTGATTCGGAATAAAGTGAACACTCCAAAAAGCCCTGATTAATTTCTATTTTCTGCCAGTTTATATCTTTCCGCTGCATGTAAACATCAACATTGCCACGTGCTTTTATTTACATAGGATCGTGCAATGTTTACAACTACATTAAACTGCTCCGATACATTTTAGCTACAATATCTACTCATTAAATGCACGGGGCTGAATATAATAAAAAGTAACCTTAGTTATAAATACCTGCGCGTTAATGTCTCATAACGCTGGTTTCTCTCCATCGACTAATTTATACAACATGCACTATTGCCGTTACGAATCTCGTAAATGCTGGCATTTTTTATTTGAATTTGTAACTCAAAACCGCCACTAAAAACAGACATGACACACGCAATTCAAGAATTCAAGTTTCGTTCAGTTCTACTGCCACGAACGACGACGCACCACTTCAGAAACAATAAATAACGTATTTTCTTAATATGTGAAATAAAAAGTATGTTGTTTCTAAGCTGGCAAACGTAAAACATAATTTACAGAATACCGATGGTTTCACATAGTTTGGTAATGATATTCATAATAATTTCCAATACTTTTGAATCTGTATATGCGCACAACGGACAAACACACGCAGAGACAATATATTTATACACACGCAAAATGATGCAAATGGCGGGGCGGCGAAAAAACGGCAAGAACCTACCTCTGATGTCACCTGTCGGTGGAACTTTGAACTGACTGAAGCGCGGAGCAAGCTGTAACGAGCATGATGACGTGAGGTCGACGACAGCGTCACATTATCCTGACGCCATTCGAGTCTAATTGTACTGTAAGTATAAATGTCAATAAGATCATAAATAAATATTTTGAAGTATATTAAATACAGAGAGGTCGATTTCATCTGATGTTCTTTCACTAATGTTGTATTCAAATAGGAAAATACACGGAACTACATGCGACGAATCGCTGCCAACCATACAAGCAGTAAAGTAACTATTGCTAATGGTGACTTATATGCAGTAACGGCTAGTGATTTTTTTCAAAGGTTAAATCTTTAGTGCTCACTTTATCCCGAATGGCCTATAGATAGTTTTCCCACTTAAGTCATTTTTTGGACTTGTCGCTCACTTTTTTTTTTTTTAAATGGAGTTGCTTAAGATGAATGTGTACCTGTTCTAAATTTCTGTGTTTGACACATGAGAACAGCAGAGCGATAAGAGCCTGAGTACCAAGCTCTACGAGAAGTATATTGCCGTTATTCACAGCCTGACAAACTGGCGTGCAAGGTTTTCGTAGTAGTCACTTTTCCTATGGAGCTTAAAGTGGAGACCCTACAGTATTATTTTCAGGTAGTACGAAGTAAATTTCAACACATGTATCTCATTTTGTACTTTACGAATTTCAGGTGGTATTTTCAGAGTACAGCAGTCTAAAAAATCTGCTTTTAGCCATTTTGAGAGGCCTGAAAATCATGCTTCCTAGGTTACTGTATTTGTAAATTATAGAAGTTTAGTTTCATGTGCTTGTTCTTTTCATAGATAAGCATAATAGGAGTCAGTTAAACAGTTTCGCATAAAAAAGAATATTGTGACATGCTGCAACGCTGTCAATGCATCTCTTAAGATGCTTATTTCTGTATTTCCATTGCATTTCAAGTGTTCCCCTTTCAGGTAAATAGTTTAATGATATTAGTTTCCACTGCCTGGATGTAAAGACCTTTTCACCCAGTACATAGCACTGCGTGTTGCAGCAAGCCATTGTCAGTTTTTTACTAATTCAGTTGAACCTCTATCTGTCGAACTCACGTGTATCATACACTATCTGTGGCCCTCGCTATGGATTTAAAGCGAAAAAGTCCTTTTGTATCGTTCTTAGAAGGATTAATTTTTTTCTATGCCAATCATACAAATTGCTTCTTTTTGTCACAAAAAGTTACATTTAAAAGTTGTCTGAATATGAAAAAATTGCCAAAAGATTTATATTTTCTAAAGTCAACAACACTATAAACAAATGCATCATCACATTTTATCAAAACAAACCAGCAGTGCATCAGGTGTTTCAATCAGTATTCCCGCTTGAAAAAATGAACACAAAATAGCATGACTACTGAAAGTTGTGACAATAGATAGCAACTGCTGCATATTTACGAGAAGCCGTATTGATTTTAGCAGTTCATGTTGTCAATTTTTTTCTAAAACCAGTGCAACATGTTAAGGTTGGCACCAATGGCTGTGTACTTATACCTGTATGATGTGTGCTGTTTCCTGTATACAATACTTATTTTTTTGAAAGGAATGCGTAAGCTAAGAGATGCTTCCAGATTTGAATTCTTCGATTCATTGATGGATAACCTGCAAGGTGCAAAGGCTTCAGCACAGATGAAAGGACCTCAGCCTGTCTAATCATCAGTTTGTTGAACGTTACTTCAGGATGACTGAGCATTGAAAATGCTGCAGTAATGTTATTAGAATAGAAGGAAGCTGTTCTGTGATATTTTTTTTTTTTAACTTTGTCCCACAAAACAGACCCTTCATACCAAATAACAGTAATGTCTTCAAGAGAATAGTATGCACTTTAAAATAAGCTACAATCAAGGCAGCATTACTTTTCACTTGTTTAAGTGCCTAAATTTTTATATTCTCACTGAATCCAGACAGCTTTTTCACAGAGAACTGGTTGTACGGATGTAGGCTCTAGGGACGTCCTTAGATCGCAGACAAACAGATGCGATGTTTTAGGAGTTACTACACTGTCTATCATCCTCCGTTGTATAGTTACACTAACTGCTGGACCCCCTAACTTTGAGTTGGGAAAAGCTCTGCTGAAATGCATGCACGTGATTGCGCTCCACACAATCTCACATCCGTCTTTTCTGGTGATAACATCACAAGTCCCTTAAATCCACAAAAATGGAGACTTCTCTCAGAAAATGAGCCTCTGATCCCACTAGCCAAAAGCAGCTCTTCTCCGGGGGCAATTGTGAACTCTGTGTTGTGATTACTCCTGAACCGCTTATTGTTATGTTTACTTTTTATCATTTTACATTTATACTGTAGTATTACACATTTACGTATAAAACAATGTTCCTAATTTTATAATTACTAACAAATATGTTTTAATCAGTATAGAGCATGTGCCCTCTCTTAGCTCTGCTCCCTGTTCAGCAGCTTTCTTTCTCCCCTGATACTTTGGTTAGTTCCCTCCTGGGTCCTGCCATAAAAACATCACTGTTGGCTGAATCTTTAATTCCTGTTCTAATAATAAAATTAATAGGTGTGACACAGTAATAAAACTACCTATAACAAATTTACAATGATAAAATTACCTCTAACAAATACTATATAACTTTCCGTGACAATTTTGAGCGTATTTCAAGTACATTACGGATAAATCTCCTGTCTCACCATCTCTTCTAACAATATTTCCCTTGCAGGCATCCACATGAGAGGAAAATGAATCACATTTGTCAAGATTTTCTATGTACTGTATTTCTCGGTGTCTTTTAATGTACGTTTGTGAAATTATGCTTTAAACATGAGCGTTGGGCAGTTATGGGGGTGGTGGAAGCAGAATAAAACAGTTTTCACAAATTTGTGAAAAACTATGGGAAGGTGGTTTCCTTGTTACTCTTTAGTTACTTTTCTTAAAGATATAAATAATTAATTTTTCACTTTTTTAAAATTATAATGAAGAATATTGCTTGGCTATTGGGTATTACAGTTGCATACGATTAGCGTGACGTATGTCTCTAGAAGGTTTGTAACTTAGAGCATGAGATGGAGTCATCCCTTCTAGAATTAACAACAACAGAGCTAGTCTTGACCCAGTGAGTGACTACTGAGTGAGCCAACAAGGAATAGCTCTGTAAAGATATCTCAGGGACTGCATCTTCACATAGGTAACCTCTGTGTATAACATATAAAGAACCCTGAGTGACTGACTGACATATCAAACTGCAGCCTAATAAGCTGGACCTAGAAGTATGAACTTTTTTGTGGGGGTTCCCTTTAGGTCGTAGGCGAGCACTAAGAAGGAATTTTTTTAATATTGTCCCCTAAAGGGGTGAAAAAACCTTAAATGTGTTTTCAATTTATTGTCTATGTATCAAACCCTTCAGGATACAGAGTTGCTTTTTACTTCAAAATGTTGATTACATAAATATTTAAAAAGCACCTAGTTTTAAAATTTTTTGAAATTCGACCCCAAATAATAAAAAGGGGGAAAATGTATTTTTTATGAATATGTAGTCTATATTACTGGAACACAATAGGCTATTATCGTAAATTTTATTTCAATTGGTTACGTTTACAAATGACTATAACAGGACCCCAAGATGTTTCAAAATTCTTTAGTTAAGGGGAGGAAAATACGTGAAATGTGTTTTCGATTATTCCTCCATATCTATTGAACCAATTGAGGTATCGAAGTACTCTTTGTTTTAGAGTGATGCTTTTGTAAATATCCCAAAAACCATTTCATAGCTTTTACGTAGCTGCTTAAATGCCTTTATAACAAACTGAATAAGTGCATCCACAGTATTTAAGTATACATAATAGGCATGAAGCATGAGTTCATCTGAATTGATAATTGAGCCAGCATGGCGCACACAGGCCAGGAATTATGACCACGCTGGTAGGCATGCCCGACACTCGGGCAGGAGGTTGGTATGAGCTTGGGTCAGGTTAAGAAATGACACCGCTGTTGAAACAGCATCTGATTGTTTTTGTGTGGGGCTGGGAGGTCTTTCAGATGTGCGAGTACAGTATGAAGGTAAGGTAAGGGTTTCTTAAAGGGCCTTCGGATGTCACCCAAAAGATCGGACTAGGAACAAGTGGGGCCTTTTGGACGTCTCACAGTCACGAAGGTGAGTGCTGAAAGGTTAATAAAGTTACGTGAAACAATTATATGTACATTGAAATATGCTCTGGGTAAATATAAGTACAAATAAAGGCTGCATCAAAACAATCTTACAAACTACCGTAACATATTACCCTGGTAGATTATAAACGGCGACTGGTGAAATGCAGGCCAATGCTAGTACATTTAGGATAACAAAGTTGAGTATTAAAAATCGGGGGCAAGCATTAATGGTATTTTTAGTTGGATGCAACTGTAATGCCTTGAGTATCAGGCCTGATGTTTATATTAAATTATTTTTAAATAAAAAAAAATTGTAATCATTGTTAAACTATTAGGCATGACCTTAGATAGCATCTGAGGTTAAAGAACACATCTTGACTCATCAAACGTAAATGGGTCAGGACCTGATGATAGCTGCTGAATGAAGCCATGATGCAAACAACTTCTAAAGCATGCTAGTTTACCTGAAATCAGGGAATTTTCCTGCCAGTACAATGCTTCCTCTAGCTTGAAACATGGTTTTCCTGAGGGTGTACACTATGTTTTTGTTCAGCCTCCATCCAAATCTTGTGTTTTTACATGCAAACAAAAATATTTACCACTTGTAGTTTCAACTTTAAACTACTTAAACAGAAGTGGAAAGCTGAAAGCTGGGCTTAAAAAGACGTTGACTAAAAAACTGCTAAATCTTGAATGATATGGAAAATATGGCAATATTGCCAGTTGTTGGAAATATTGCCAACTATTGAAAATATTGTCAAATGTGGAATACATTGCCTACTTGGGTTAAGATCTCTGTACTGAATAAAAAAATTTACATAACAGTTAATTATGCATGCAAAATTTTTTGCTATCATTTTGTGTTTATAAAAAGTTATAGCGATAGTTTCATCTTTCACAAATTGCTGATTTGAATGATGTTGCCAAGAAAATCTGATATTTTGATCGTGTGTTAGCAAATTTTTCAGTTCCTTCATTACACATGGATTTTAATTTGTAATTTCGAGTGCACCTGCCCTGGGTTCAACCTCAGGATTTTTGTGCCTTTCTTCTTTTTCCAGAGAAGCAAAGTGTTTATGATAATGCCATAAAAATATAGTTCTACAATGCATCCAAAGATTTAAGATTCACAATATCTTAAAATATTAACAAATTCTGTAATTGTAAATGCAACAGAACAAATTTTACTTTATATGGCCAGTACTGTACTCATTTCATACACTGATCAAAGGCCACTTAAGATTAGACTTGATTTTTTTTTTTGTTTGGACTTCTTTGTTCATATCACAGAAGACTCAAAAGTTCACTGCCCGAACTAATTCTTTAAGACCTGCATTTAGTTTATTTTATTCACACAAAGGACTGCTTTATCACCACTAGTAGATCAGTATGCTTAATCCAGGAAGCCTTGTCACCAAGACAGCATGTCAGTTCTTTCGAAAGATTTTTTTTTGTGATAGAATATGCTATTCTTAAAAGACTAGTTTTGCTTTGACGTGACTCTCGCCTAAGCCTAATCTTTGAGTGACACGTTATACTTAAATCTGTAGAAACACTTAGTGGCATAGCCAGAATTTTTGTTACGAGATTGGGGGTGTTTTAAGCTAAGAGAATTATTATTAATAACTTGACCACCCCATTAGATCTTGGGTCCGGGGTCCTCCCCTGGAAAAATGTGAATTTCATGGTGCAGAAATAGTGCTTTTTTAAGCAGCTTTGTAATAAAACATTGAATTTTCTACTCATAAAAATAGTTTTAATTTTAAATTTTTTCGATTTCTTGTGGTTAAAATGGTGGGGTGGGAGGGAGATTAGAACTGCTAAACCCCCTTTCTCACTGGCTAGGGTACACCCCTGTAGAAAACACTTGTTGGTAACATCATCTCTGCCGCCTGTTTTTTGTATTCTTACTACCCTTTCGTTTTATCTTGGCAGTTTTGTCTGAGTTAAAGCAAATCACAGCTGTTTTCAATGGGAAATTGCTTCTAATTTTTTTCTACTATGTATATTGCTTTAATTGAAGACTTTGTAAATCATCAATGATTTAAAATTTTTTAGTTATAATTTAATGTTTCAAGTGTAGTTTGTTTCCATACTGCACTTACTAATTTACCAAGGCCATATTTGTTGCACTGGCAGTTTTCTGAAATGGTGTTATGATGTCCAGTTCAAAATTACTGTCAGAACGAAAAGATTACCTCATGAGGTTTGGACTGAACAAATGGTTAGCAGCACACACTATAAACCTTTTAAGTTTTAAAAATATGTTTAATTAAAGCATGTTGTTATTAAGTTTACAGCAAACACAATTTTTTTTGTATTATATTTGTTTTATCAGTCTCTACTGCTTAATGTCCAATTTTCTCTGCTCTGGTAGAATTTGGCTACAATTAGGTTATTTTAGTGTGTTGTCTCCAAAATGTAGTACTGTGCGCCTGGGTGGGTGCCACACACCAGAGTTGGGCACAAACACAGTGATGCTCTTCTTTTTACTCTTATTTGTCAGTGCAATGTCCAAGGACACTCAAAAATGTCGACTACACTTCATGTCAAACTTAATAAAAGAACTGCGGAAAATAGGCTGCTAGGCTAACAAAGTAATATAACAGACAGAGGTACAAGTACTTACATTTGATACTTGTAAACAGGTACATACACATGAAGGGATGAGACACATTTTTCTGTGGAAGCGCGGTCGGTAAGTTTATTACTGGCAAAGTGTCGTCCCTTTGTGTGTATGACTATGTACCTGTTTACAAGTATCAACTGTAAGTACTTGTGTCTCTGTCTGTTATATTACTTAATCAAAGAACTGATTTGCTAACATTTTTTTTCAGAAACATTGATTCCTTGTTCCTATTTTAGTTGCATTTACCAGGAATGCAATTGTTGTACTCTACATGCAAGGTACATTGAAAACTTTTAAAAGGGGTTGTGTTACTTCAACCTACTATCATGGAACAAAAAATTTTCTTTGTTTAAACGTAATTTTTTTTACCTTGTTTCTCATTGCAAAATAAGCACTTTGAATCTAAAAAAAAAAAAATTATTTCCTTAGTATCTGCTGTATACTTGTCACAAGTATTTTTAAATTCATTGCATGATGGTTCTGCAAATGTGTTGTTGAAGTATAATGGTGGATGAAAGTGGACTTAATTCGTTTTTTGGTGTAGGAAGCAAAGCACTGTTAGGCCTATTCGTGTAGTTCTTTGATAATGTATAAAATTTCAATTTCTGTACAGGCAACATGTTTTAGAACCCACATTGTTTTGCTGCTTATTAATATATTATTTTGCCCAGGTGCACACAAATGGAAACACATATTGGTCTGTGGAACTGCTACTAGCTAATAGTAAACTATAATGGTAGTTGCCACATACCTACATGTTGGTGTCATGTTGTTAGCTTGAGTCATATTTTGTAACTATTGGTACTGGTTGTGTATGTTGTACACGTCACTGCTACTAACTTTGTACATAATGTATATATTGTATATTGGTTGATGACTGAAGGGTTGATGAATGGTGACCAGTAACTAGCTTTAATGGTGCAGTAACATAATATTAAGTGCATTACGGTTGGCTGTGGTGGCAGTTTTTACTATAAAGGAAAATGTTATGGGCATATATTAAGTGAAAAAAAAATATATATAAATACTGTGTTTAGTAGTATCCGTCATATTTTGTAAATAAATTAAGTTGTAAAATATTGTTGAAAATCTTTGATGAAATATGGTACATTCTAATTAAATTATTGAAATATTTTCTGTTACATTAATTAAATTTAGGTTCATGGTTGCTTAATGGCATGCACAAAATTGTGCTTTTACTTGTAATTACCTGAAAACATTGCTGTAAAGTTGACAGTGCATTAAAGAGAATACTAAAATATCCATGGCATGGTGGTGGAATGCTTGTGTAATGCAAGTGCTCACAAATGAAATGCTGTTAGAAATTGGTTACCATCATCATCTTCATTTTCTTAGTAGATTTTTTTAAATACTGATATTTGGGTAGCAAATTTTTATTTGTCATAGCTATTTTCATTTACGGTTATAGTAGACAAATGCAGTTAAGAAATATGATCAGTAGTGTCTTGATGTTCCATTTCTTCCACATAGATGCGTATATACACGTGTCAGTTAAATGCCTGTACATGTGCCTTTTTATCCACTCAGTTTTAGTCTGTAGCAGTTAGTTTGCTGCTGTGACTGTCATGAGGTTGTGTTGCTAGGTCATTTTAATTCTGTTACCTGTTAATGTGGTTCACATTTCCATTGAGTGTGTTCTTTATTCTAGTCATTGTTGTCTTTCTTTAGTTGTTCCCCTTATTGAAATTCAGTAAAAATGTTTGTATTACTATTGCCAGCCTTTTGATAGGCTGTTGTTACTTTTTGCTGAGAATTCTTTATTACATTAGGACTGTGTTACAGATTTTTATGGCGGTGTTATAGGTGATTATTTAAGTAAGCATTCAGAATTTTCCACAAAATGAAATTATTCAGTTATTGTTTAAATCAAGGTTGTGTTTACTAAAGAATATGACTCATGGTAGGTTTTGTTGCTTATGGGGTACTACCGCAAAGTGAAGCTGCAAGTGACTTCATGCTACGCTGCATGTTGTGTAAACATAGATACTTTTACTTTTCAGTGGTATCTTTTTTGCAGTCCTGATTAATATATTGCAGCAAATGGGATGGAAACAAAATTGTCACAGTCAGTTAATAAATTTTCTGATGGTAACTAATTTAAAATCTTTGTTTTGACCAGAAAAGTATTGCAGTAATTGTGTCTGTTATGTGTTCCGGCACGAAGCCGGGATACTGTCTATGGGACTACTAATTATGCTGTATTAAGTTTTAAGTGGATTAAAGTTAATGGTGAAAATATTTAAAATGTTTCATAACTGTTCATCCTCATTTGCAGATTAAAAATTTTAACTTGTGTGGTAGTAGATGGAAGAGAGAGGTTATGTGTACTGTGTGTATGAATGAATTTATTTCTTCACTTTTTTCTATGGTCATGTTTACTTCCAGGAAGGCAAAGTAGAAAGCATTTTCAGAATGAAATTTTAATTTTTTTTATTTCAGACAGGAACTGCTTAGGCTAATTTTTCATTATTTTGTATTTTCACATTAACTGTCAGACATGTTATTTTTGAGTTCAGTAACCACCTGTTTCTTCGTTTATTAATGGCTGTGAGGCATCCTTTTTTTGTTACAATATTATATTAATAACCATGGTATACATATTACATTTATGAATTTGAATAAAATAATCAATGCTGTATAATTCATGTTGAAGTTTGTAAGATATGAAGATTTGAAATGTCTGTGAAGTCTGTGGGGAATTTTTTCTTCATATATGCTGCAACAGCTAAAGTACAACTATAGAAAAGATACAGAGATTAAAAATATTTTTCTTTTTGGTATTTGAAATGTAAATCAGAGTTCACAAATAGGAGAAACGGCCTTCCGTGTGTAATTTGCCTAAAATTCATTGTGCTTGTTATTCAACTGATGAAAACCTCTTTGTTGTCAGTGTACAAAACATTTTAACTGAAATATTTCATATTTGCATGTTGGATAGATGAAATTTGTAGAGGATACCGTGCAATTACAGCATGTCGTCGTAAATACTAGGTATTCTCTTTTGTTCAGTTACCACTTGAATTGTTGTGAAATATAATATTTCACTTATCATGACTGATTCTCTCTGTATTCCTCAATGTTCTTAGATGTGTGGAATAATGTACACAGATGTTTTATAATTAGCCATCCTTAAGTTTCTAATAAATGAATTTATTGAGTTTGGATGTGTTCGATTTTTAATGTTAGTACGTACTGTATTTAGAAAAAAATACTTGTGCCAAATGTTGCTGTAGTCACAGACGTACCATTCCCAGAAAATTAAAAAGATAATTTGATTCCACAGTTTTTCAGAGCTGAATATAAAAAATAACAGTTAGTCTGCATTTACATCATACAAAAACTAAATTCGTATTAATAGTAATTATGTGCATTATATATTTGATTAAAAGTAATGCATTACAACTGTCTGAAAACATAAGTTTTAAAACACTATTAAAATTATGTTTGCGATTACTTATAACAATTTTTAGTTTTTTGTTTCTAGGAGATTAATTTTTTAATACTATCTCTTAATAGGTATGCCTTTAAATTAATTTAACTCTTCCTTCATCATCTTCGGTTTTCTTAAAATCATTTTATCGTACTTTATTGACAGTGACACCAAAAAAGTAAACGTTTACGAGTGATTATGTGATGAGCATGAAAATGTAATTTAAAATTTTTTGGACATGGAATTGTATGCCGGTTGAATATTTGACAGACGTAGAACATTTTTAATATTTTGCTGTTGACTTCATAATCAAACCCAAGTGTAGATTCTCAACTGCAAACCTTTGGCCCCATTTGTGCTTTGCTGCATCAGTTTAAATATTAATCATGGCTTACTGTTACTAAAATTATTTACAGAATTTTCTATAATGTAAATATATGTTTGTTCTGAAAATTATTTGTAGAAGATTGTGTAGGTACATTTGTTATAATCTTTAATGCTGTATTGGTTTTTTTTATCAGTTAGTTGTTATTAAAGTCTGCATAAACTAGGTTTTCTTTTTATTTCTCAAATATTCCTTCCATCAGTTAACATGTATCATGTAGTATTTGGAGTAATGTTTGCACTTTCAGTATTGTAATTACTTCGGTTACCAAAAGGGAAGAAATAGTAATATAACATAGTAATACTGTTCTGGTGGTACGGGATGTTAAAATACAGAAGTATGTATCAGCTGTTTTAGATAATACTTCACCTGCTAGAAGGCATCCATCAATTATTAATTCATACCTTTTTATGATATACATACTGTACTACAAAATAATTGTACACGTGTATATGTTAAAGTTTAACCGTATGTTTTGTATTTGTTATTTGTAACACATTTCCCATTTAAAAATGTCAGTGTGCTTCTAATGTTTTAATTAACAAGAAAAGAAAATGTATTTTGAGTTTTTTGTTTCTGCAATAACTAGTTAGTAACTACTTCATTTAAAGGCCCATTATTTTACTGTGGTAATATTGTGTATTTGGGTACTGAAAAGGAACATAAAAATGTTATACTGTAATAGTTGATGTAACCTATTAAAACTAATTGACAATTGGTATAATGTAAGCAAATTCAAATACTAACTGACCAAAGACCTGCCACAGTTTACTTACTGCATAACAGCTTCAAACCGCATATGTAGGTGCAATCAGTCCTCATAAAGTATTGTATGTTGTATTCATGAACACTATTTCCATCTGAAAATATGGTTGCTTTTTGTAGTGAAAATATTAATTTTGGTCAACGTTTTTAAGGATCGGCAAGGCACTGATTTTTTTTAGCCTAATTGTGATCAAAGTAGTTAAATAACACAGCACCAAAGGTGTACTTTTCTTGTAAGGCAATTTCACTTATAAGCAAACACAACATATTTTGGATGTGAAAAATGAAATATTAAATTAGTTGTATATTCATTAGCCTACCAATAAAGAGATTTCAAGAACTTGTTTCTTTCAGCTTTGAGCTAGGAATCGTTATGCAAGGCTAGTGTTTATTATGAGGTTTATCTTGGATAGAAATATGCCACAGTTTTGCTTATACTGTAATGCTTTTACCTTTAGTTTAATGGTCAGAAATACAGCAATATCATTCCACAAAAAATTAGTAGCTAATAAAAGCAGATTCTATGTTGATGGTACGGTAAAATTTCATGACCGTAAATGTTATGTATGTGTTCGTACATTACAAGTGTGTATTAAGATGGTGTATTCCTTACGTTGTAGTATTTTTAAGAGACTTCATATCCACATTGTAATTACCTGTTTCCTCTTTTTCTATCAAGTTGTCTGCTGTGTTTACAGTTATTATAATTACTTGTCCAATATTTAGTACATATTGCCTTTTCATTTCCGCTTTTTCTCTTTCTCTTACCAACATTCCTTATGCAGTTGTGCTGTTTATCATGAACACTCCCTTTTGAAATACTGACTTGATTGACTCCTGCACATCTTGTAGTTTAAATGTAGTGTTGGGATGATCCACAACAGCAGTTTTTAAAGAAACGTAACACATCACAATTGGTGAGCACACTGTTTTGTGTTTCTTTCCTCCACTTCTTCCCCTAGTGTCACTTTTTCTGCACCCTTCTGTTATTTTATGTACTCAGTACAGTTCTTTCTAAGATGTAAAATTTAAATTATTTAAAACTGTTTTTTTTTTCCACAAGTTTTAAGTTGCTACCTTCTGAATGTTATATGAAATTAACACATATGAAAGTTCACAACATGCTGTCTTTGTAACTTTCATAGGAGGGGATTGCTTCATTTTACAGATAAGTGTTGAAAGCTCTAGAAAGGCTTTATGAAAATTAATTGATATTTATACATTAATAATTGTGGTACTCTATTATACAATTTGGAAGCCTTTAAACAACAGTTTATTTGTACTTATTGTTTAGTATGCACTTCAAGTTTTTGAACTGTGGCCTATTTTAAAATGAAGTCCTATGCAGTTTGTTGGATTAATAGTCCCATAAAGTTAACCCATATTAATTTATTTATGGCAGAACTATAGTAAGAATGAAAAATTTACAGTATTGCTAATGCTAACAAATTGTTATAAAATAAAAACATAAAATTATATTTCAACTTTTCCTCCCTCAGTGTGAAATGTAAATTGAGTTGTCATGTTTGACAGTTCTGAAGACTGTCATGTGTACAAATTTCTATAGAAAAATACTATTCATTTTGATGTACTGTACAGTTTGAGAACCAGCTGAGTGTGTTTATGCAAATATGACTTGTGGCAGAGTAAATCACTGCTCATTTCAAGACGACAACTGCAAAAAGAAATGTGAACACAACTGCCAAAATGTGGAATTCTTAAATGATACAGATTGTAGTTGAAATGTATATGAACTAGTTGGTGACTGTTTTGTAGTAGGGTCTGTTACATTTTAGACATGGCAAGCTATTTACAGTAAAACCTCTTTATAAAGACCCCTCGTGGTTCTGTAGAATAGGGTCTTTATATAGAGGTGGTCTCTGTAAAGGGGTTTAATTGTACAGTAAAACCCCTATTTTAAAACCCCATGGTTCTTGAGGAAAGGGTTGTTATAGAGAGGTGGTTGTTATAAAAGGGGGTGTTATAAAGAGGTGGTTGTTATAAAAGAGGTTGTTGTTATAAAAGAGGTTGTTATAAAAGAGGTTGTTATAAAAGAGGTTGTTATAAAAGAGGTTGTTATAGAGAGGTGGTTGTTATAAAAGGGGTTGCAATAGAGAGGTTTTACTGTATAGAATTACGTCATTACAGTGGTATTATTAAATAATCAAAAGTTGCTTAAAGTCATGTATTGTTTATTTAAGCTACACTGTCCCTTTATAGGTGGATTTACAATGATCCATCGTATCTGTCCGTTGTCAGTTTGTTCACAATCTGCCCGTCAGTTTTCTAGCCAAACAATGGTGCCAACTCTCACATTCGACAGTGTGTAGGACTTGAACAAAATGCTGTTGTAGTAATCATAAACAAGAAACTCATGCTCCCACACATAATTTATTAAAACGTCCTCAGTAAACTTCAATGCATATACATACAACACTTAAAAAAAAGGATGCAACGTTAATAAACTAGGACCACCATAGATAAACAAAAGCAGAATACCACAGACAAATGAATATGAATTCCACAGCCTTATATTCCTGGAGGATTATTTGAAATGTTTTAGTTTCAACTGTCTGTCGGTAAAAAGTTAATGTTTGGCAAGCTTCCAATGGACATACAGATAGAATATTTCCAGACTCCTGATTAGCTGTAAGTCACATGATACTGACAGATGAGACAGACCATCGTAAATCTACCTTGCGATCCATCCACACGTTAGCTTACATTGATATTTTCTCTGTGTTCAGCTTTGTGTGATGGCAAATGTCCCAGCCAAATATACAATTTTAGTGTTCACTACTTATAGTACAACTTGTCACAGTCAACAGGTGTTGAATGTTGTAGTATCGGCATTACAATCATAAAAAACATTTGTGTGCATGCAAAGATTTACCACAAGTAGTGAATCATTACAGGATAATGGTTTGGTTTAAATGTTGGCTAGCCTGTGTACGTGTGTGTAATATGTCAAGTAACGAAACTGAACAGCAATGCAATGTTTGTCTCAGGCCAGAGGTTTGTTGTAGAATCTGTGAGATTCAAACAAAAAGGTTAGGTATGTTGTTTAAAAGTTTGGATTTTATAAAATTTGTAACTACCGTGTAATGTTATATTGGTTACTACAGTACTTTTATTGGAAAACTTCTGCATTATTTCAGTATTTCAGTTGGAATATTCATGAGCAGTTTAATTGGACACAGCTGCCAAGTTAAGTGACATGGCACTGTTATTGCTGCGTAAATTAATATTTGCCCTGTCATCTACGACTAGTGTTTCATCAGACCCTACATTGACTTAAGATATTCTAGCACAGAATGGAGAAGATACGTGGTCTCAGCACGGTAGTGAAACAAAACATTTGGAGCCAGATTGACGTAGTCTTCTGTCTCTGAAGTTTTGAAGGCACTGGAATTTCTACAGACTATCATTTCAAATCTGGTACAACCTCTGTCACCAATGATATCTGCCATTGCGTGCAGTGGTGTCAGGAATAGACAGTCTGTTAGCCTTGTTGGTGAGGGTGGCTTGAAAACAACAGATCACTTTCCAGTTCAGTGCTGGACTGCAATGACCTCTGAGCAGTCATACCATCCAGAATTATCTCTCAGTATCTCACTAGTGTACCTCTGCTCACTGTGAACCACAGGGCACCACAGTTGGCATGCACGCAGAAAACTACCATTGAGCTCTCAAAACATAGACAGAAGATGCCTGGACCAATGAGTTGAGGTTCATGTTGGTGTGTGCTGGTTACAAGTAAAATTCAGGCTAATAGTAGGTACCGTTGTACTGGGAATGTTACAATGAAATAAATAGGTCCTCTGGCAGATCATGTACATTCACTTGTGCAACTACAGTTCCTCCAAAGTTTACAGCAAGACAGTTCACCAGTGCACGGCTCTCAAGATGTGACCAAGTGATTGGATAAACACTACACAGACATGAGGCTGCTTACGTGGCCCCTCTAGGTCACTTTACAGAAGCTGTCAAGAGAAATGTGTGCACTTTGAATCCAGCTCTGAATAATATCTGGACGTTATGGGAGACGATGCAGTAATTGTGGAGCAACATGTTGTATCACTGCTGTTTCCAGAGCAAAAGAGTGTGCCACACACTACTAGGCAGGTATCTCTAACTTAACTGCTCCTGAGTACGTGTGAATAAAATAGCAGGGATGTTTCTTCGTTTGTGGCCCTTCCAGTGTCTCTGTTCTCCAGTTACAATTTTTTGTTGTAATGTAATCTCTGTGTTTTGTGACACGAAGTTTGCAATATGGTGTGACTTAATAGTGTGCTTAGTAGGCTAGTTTATCATCAGTCTTCTAATGTGGGAAATGTTTGCGATGTCCAGGACCTGGCGCTGATGTTCTGATAGTACGGTGCAAACACTAACCAAGGTAATGACTAACAGCATGATGTGTGGCTGGGGTTAGTGGTGGTTGCATGGACTCTACTACGGGTGTTTGTGTTTCTATACATCCTGCATACATTGTTATCTCTGCTGTGGAGTTTAGTGCTTTCTGCACAAGGCTTCTCTTATTATACATCACTGGGTGGCAGTAAATGAGGCTGAATGTTAACTAACCTTCTTGTGTAGTCTTCACTAAAGCACTGTTGTATTGTGATAAAGATTGTTGGGGAAAATGTATTACCAGCATGTCATGCATGTTGCGAAAATAGTGTCAGGAAATTAGTTTTAACATAAAAAATATTTATTTACAGGTGCTAGTTGGTGGTGAACTGTACTAGTTTCTCCACAAGTAAAAATTGTTGGTCAGTTTTCTGTGTGTATGTACGGTTGGTCAGTGTTATCATTTACAGATTTAGAGAGAAAATATGGACCCAAAAAACTCTACATTTTGTTTCAGTTCAATGCTTGTAACAGTATGAATGTATGTTAAATGTTTTTGCTGGTGGTTGTATTCCACATAGGGTTACCAGACGTCCTCTTTTACCCGGACGTGTCCTCTTTTACCCGGACGTGTCCTCTTTTCAACGCCTCGTAAACTGTCCGGCCGGGTTTTACAAAAAACGGGCCAAATGTCCTCTTTTTCAAGAGCAGAGAGCCAAAATGTACTTTTATATGGTCTCTGCGTCACGAAATGTTTAGGAACGGTACCGACATGCATCGCGCTTATGTGCAACTTCTTTGCTTTGGAAATTATTACGTTGTTCGTTTGTAATACGTATGTTTACAGTTGTCAATGGTTTTCAGAAAGTGCAATTGTCAGCCTATGTTGAAGACTATTTCAATCTGTTTTATTTTGTAGTGCTAACATACTCGGAGTTTATTTCTAGAAATTATGTTTGCTTTTTTAGCATTTACTCTACTGAACTACCAGATAATAAAGTAAATAATTTATACATTTACATAAAAAAAATTTTATGGTGTAGGCCCTACTAAGAGTGTTTTTTTTTTTAAGTGTCTTTTTTAAAGCTTTGAACAAGTATGTGTCCTCTTTTTGGGTTACACTGCTGTGGCAATCCTAATTCCACATGCCCAAAAATACTGCTTCCTTTTTGAGACATTTATGAATACAATGCGCTTAACACAAATATATTGAAAGAAGTGGTTTTAGATAGGCAAATAAAAAGTTAATGATTTCCTTGGTATCGGAATGACGGAGCCTCCAGTTTTTTTTACCTGGAAAAAAAGATGAATACAAGACTTCACCGTCCGTGCTTTTTTTTATACATATATCGGAAATGATTTTCGTAAAGAGTGTTGGAAATTCCGAAATTTGCAAACCTTGACTCCAACAGAACTTAACCCACATATTCTTTTAAATTTTTTTTTTACATCATTCAAAGAGCAAATTTCAGTTCACTTCTGATTATTCTGCTAATCAAGTGTCAATGCCTTGGATAATAGGAGACTAAATTACAGTATTGAAAATCTCAAATTACAGAAAATCACAGGTAATATAAAATTGTGGATAGTCTGTAATGCTCTTAACATTACCAAAATTACTCATGAAGGTAGTAAAATTTAACACTCGTAACAATAAGGTTGCAGTGCTGAGTCACTGTTGCAGTTCATTATAGGTCGTTCACGATAAAGTGAGCACTGCATATAGTTTTCTTTCGGCTGTTTTGCAGCCATGTTTACTATTCTTAATATGGAAACTTTTGTATAACTGAAAGCCAGTGTAAACGTTTCAAAACTTGTAAAAGTTAACCTCTATTGGCCTAATATAACGTATTTTTAATTGATTACAAGTTCTCCTGAGTGCTCAGTTTATAGTGAACAGCCTATAATATTACAGGTATGGTGTAACATGAGTGGAGTCAGGCATGGATCCAACAATGAATTTTAAGTAAAAAGTAAACATTTTGCAAAAAGAAAATAAATGTTTTTGACTAATTTTTTTAACCTCAAATTTCATGTACGTGATTATATTAACATTGATAATATTTTTAATGTTATATTACAATTTTTTTTAATTTCCAAAAAGAAAAAAATTCAGAAGCGAAAAGTTTCTTAAATATCTACATGGTACAAAATTATGTTAAAGGTCTTTAATTTTCTGTTTTAGAAAAATGTTTTGAAGAATGAATATTTTTCACAAAATTTTTTTTGGTATCCTGCTCCCTATCACCCCACCCTACCCAAGCCCTATTTATAGACTACAATGTACAGAACAATTGGTACATAGGTCGTTCGGGGTAAAGTGAGCACTAAAAATTTAACCTTTGATAAATATCACTAACTACTGCATATAATTTACCATACACTATAGTTGCCTTACTAAGTGTATGTTTGGCAGCTAAATTACACAATATAGTTCCCTATATTTTCCTATTTAAATTCAACAATGCTGAAACAAAATAACAGAAATTAACATACGTGATTGAATTTTGTATAGTTAATAAACTTTTTTTATCAAACACTATCGATTCATACTAACTGCACAATTTAACTTACGTGTGCAAGCATCAAGTGACTTGTCCAGAGAGGTTAGATATTTCCCGTCATTAGCCGTTACGTGCGGGAAAGATACAAATTGGCTGAAAATAGAACTTTAGCAGGGCCTTTCTAATTTCTCACTTTATCCCGAATTGCCTATGAAAATTCATATTCAGTACAGTCCCACTGAACTGAACATTGTGTTATTTCAAACAAGTATGCGAGTGTAAACAATGTGTAATTCTCAATAAATTTGACGTTACTATAATGTAGTGAAAGTGTTATACTACAGTAGATATTATTTACAGGACCGTACTACTTACAAACTTACACATGTTTAACTTGTGTCTTTGTGATGCACTTTATGATGAGTAATTATATTAGATATAGGCTGTTCTCTATAAACTGAGCACTCCTCAACATTCATTACAACCAAAAACTGTATTTTATTGGAGCCAAAGGTGATTAGTTTTCAGTGTGGTGAAACATTTACTCTGGGTTTAAGTTCCATAATAGTTTTTTATTGAAACTAGTGAAGATGAATTCAAAATGGGAGCTGAAAGAAAAATTTAAGCAGTGCTCACATTGTTGTGAACAGTCCATAAGTTTTATGAGCTATGTAATATATAGATATAAACATTTTGTGGGCCTGTGTAAATAAAAGCAAATGTCAATGCTTATTTTACATGCAGCAGAAAGATACAAGCACACTGTGAACCATGTATACATATAATTTCAGTTGTGCTAAGCATCCCATGCTTAGTAGTGTGGGAAAGTTGCATTATGTCAACATTATTACTTTTGCTTGTCTCATAGGCCTGTAAATAGATAATTTGTGTCACTGGTGTCAATCAATTTTAAGGAAGAAACTTCCCAAGTGCCCTAATTTTATCATGTCTATCTTTCTATCACAGTTATATCATTTAAATATTACATTAACGTGACTGAGTTGCGTGGGGGCTAAATGAAGAGAGACTGTGTTCAGGGGAAGGTCAAGAAGACCCATAGGCGCCAATTCCGCAGTTTTAGCTCGGCGAAACACGAGCACGAGACGTCTTTCATGGGTCATGTGGCCTACGATCGTGTGGCTGCCCCCAAGCAGCGTCACTGATGTTGGTGATCTTAAGCCTCGCTATGTATACTTACACATACACACATAACCCCTGTTTAGACCAGGGCCACACCTCTTTGACAATGAAAAACACTTGAAGTACTGGGTTCAGACCCAGTCCAGATACGGAATCGAAAAGCTCTGTTGATTTAAACAATTTTAATAGTACTTGATAATAATGTACATATTTGCTACAAACTACTGTAACCGCGGTGATGATGGCGATTCGGCCCCTGGACAGAATATGAATGTCAATACTAACTTACTAAAGATTCACTACTCACTACGCAAAGTCCAGAGGTGGCGTGAGAGCAGTTGTCCCGCACGTTTGTCCTGCTCGGTGGTCGGACGAACAAGCCCCTGCTTCTGGGAGATGACGTGCTGAGGGCGCAGCATCTCCCACCAAAACACAACAAAACGAAATGAGATGAAGTAGTGATGGTGTGCAAAGTAATACACTTGATGCAAATAATAACTAAGCATATTACATTATTTGGGACACTAGTAAATTTAAAACAACCCAATAATAAAACTAAGAATCTTGGCAACGACCTTAATTAAAATGAAATTAATTATTGATGTATTTCTGCCTGTCTGTATCTTATTATCTAACACATGTCTTTAATTACTAATGTTTCTGTGTAGATTACATTTACATAATATGTAATAATAATATAATAATAATAATAATAATAATAATAATAATAATAATAATAATAATAAAGGGTATTTGACTTTAAAGTTGTAAACTTGGGCAAGTTTGTTATCCCCCGAGGGGTGTGGACTGTAGGGTCGCACTGCACGTGGCCCATTCCTTTACCTTGACGGGGTGCAATAGTGCGAGGTCTTGGCACTCACATCTTACCCACTCGCGCACTTTCATTCGCCCTAGCTGATGTCTGAGGTGCCCCGGGAGATATACTAATTTGCGGTGCAGCCGATAATTTTCATATTCGCATCTGTTGTACCTGATGCAAGATGCAAGGGTAATGGGCAAACTGTAGCTGGACAAGTGGTCTGAGAAAGATACGTGGATGTCTGGTTTACGTCAACATATTGTATAAATATTATTGTATTAATATTTGTATACACCTGTTACTGTTTGCATGTAAATTCTGAATTATCCTTGTGTGGATCGTCTGCTTTTTGTTTAACTTGAACACCTTAAAAATACATTTTTAATGAAAAATCATGGTAAAACATAAATTTCATAGTTCAGAGAGCCATATATGCTACTACCTAAATTTTAAGAAGCTAGCGATTTTATGAGGTACATTATATGTGTTAGTTGATATTGTGAATTACAAAACAGCATATGCAGATGCTATATTTTATGTTCTTCAAAGAATTAATCCTATTTTACCGCGCTTTTGAGGAGAACACATCAATGTAACGAATTTCCCAAGCGGCATGTAGGCCTAGGTGCCAAGATATTTCAATTTTTGCTTAGAAAAAAACTTAAAATTGACCTAATTGAAATCACAAAAAAATAGAGATAAGCATAATATCATACATTTAGTTTTAACAGGTAACAAAGCACCACCTGATATAGTTTAACATGTGAAACCCTACCCATGCTTTCACTACAGCACTGAGGTAGGCAGATTATGAGTTAGTAGACAACTCTCTTCTCGATTGGTCAAATTATGCAAGAGCATGCCAACTTTTAAAATATTTTGACATACACTAGCTTTAGCCGTCTTCTGATAATCAGTATGGCATGTATTATACTCGTTTATAGCACTGTACTTAAGTTTGTTAGTTGTGTTGTAGAACATTTATGTAATTTTGACAAAATATTTTTCATCAGGACTCCACTTTGTTTAAAATAGAAAGTAACTTGCTGCAATGAGAATTGATTACTGTGTGAGGAACTTCTGTTGCCTGATGACAGTTACACTGGCTGGTAGGCAAGACCTGCCACTAGAAGACATTTATAAATGTAAGCAGCAAAGAGTTTGTGCCTAAGATAGAGATGTTTTCTAGGAGCGGGTGATAGCATCGGCAGAGAGCACCCCTGGCCGGTGGGTGCCAGGCACCTCGCTCCCCAGCACTCCACTCAGCCACTTCAGCAACCGCTCGTCGGGCGACAGCTACAGTTCCAGTGGCTCTACCAGGCAGTTGCTGGCCACTGCTGCGCCGCCACAGTCTGCCCGTCACCCCTGATACTGCGTTATCTCTTGCCAATTATCCAGGCACACGCACAGGCCCTGAACACTGCACCCCTTTTCTTCTCCAGACTTCTTTCTGATTGAAGCCTAGAAACTTTAATGTGTCAGTATTTAAACCAAGCTCTGTGGGGGTCCCTGCAAAAAAGCTACTTTTAAAGTACAGTATTATTATTTCCATAGTTGCACAGGAAATGCAAGTCAGGTGTATTTTTAGGACAGCAGAGTTAGGGAAAGGTGCAAACTATCAGAAGTATGGAAACATATTCATTACTACACATACAAAAGACTGAAATAATATGTGTAATCTGCTAGTGGATAAAAATCAGACAGCTGCTGTTCCATATCCTTTCATGAAAAGCAGTGTTTCAACAGTACAATTTCACTAACAATACCATGCAGGTTTAATGATTTAGTTACAGACAGTGTTTTGTTTGTAAGCAGTGTGGGATTAATTTGAGTTATTAGAAATTAGACACACTGTAGGCCTACATATTCACATGCTATCATTGTCTACATGGTCAGGCTCAACCTGATCAAATTTTGATGATTTTAGAAACCACGTAACATGAGAGGTAAACAATATGTTCAATAAAAATTGGCACTCAAGTATGTTTCAATGTTGCATCACTTGCAGTGTTGAAACCAATTTTTTCCATGACTATGTATAACCTGACACAAAAAAATGTGCTGCAAGGTAGCTCTAAGAATTTTTACATTGAAGAAAAAAGAAAATATTACTATTTATTTCTTAATAATGGCCACAGGCAACTCGTATAAACACTTAAGAAAGTTCAGTAATATACGTGCACAGGACAGCACAGATAATAAAAGGCAATGGTAGTTGTTTCTGGGCTGTTTTTAGGGAAAGTACATTTAAACATGAGAGAAATAATACGAAACTTCAAAATTATCAAGAAATATGAAGTAACAGTGTCCGACATCACATCAACAGGAAGTGATACAGTGCTGCAGACATGGCAGATCATCGTTAGGTCTTAACAAAGAAAGTTAAAGGGTACTTATACATTTTAAAATAAAACTGGTCTGTGGTAAGTTTGTGTAAACTATGTAAGTAATTCAGAATTCATGTTTAGCTTCAAAGCACCAGGCCAACAGGCATTTTTTAAAATTTTTTCTTGCTGTAGCAATACATATTATGTTCTGAAGACACATTATTACCATCTATATAGCCTGTCGCAGCACACAATGAAAACGCTAGAATCTGTATCACATCAGTTGGTCACAGGAGGACTCATGTGCAGCTTGTAATGGAAGCAGATTCTGAGGCAATACTCGTTCGTTTATAGCTTTAAAGGCACACACCATTATGGGGAAAATATTGTCGTCTGAAATATTAGGTATGTACTTACATTCTACTGTCTACTGCATAAATAGTACTCACAGACGTACAGTTGAAAACTTACTGCAACTGTCAACAAAGGCATACCTGTTAGACTTGTGCTTAGGGCAGGTAATTCTATGCTAGAAAAGACGTTTCTGTAGAAGTGCAAAATGTATGTAAATATTTTTCCCCCTCCTGAACGGAAAACAATTTTGTGTGTATATGCACAACCACTGTGTGAGAAACATAGGACGTAATTTGTACATAATAATGTACTGTGTGGTGTTCAGAATGTGAATTGTGACTACATATTTCAAAATAATCACCTGTATCTGTGAATATCAAAATTCATAAAATCTTGACCTGCCCATATTATGATGCATTAAAGTTCAATTTATGCCTTAATTTCAACAGAAATTATCTTTTAATGTATAACTGTTTATATATTTTTAATTTATGTAAGGGGAGGAAGAGAAAAATCTCAGCGGTGGTTGAAATGTAAACATTTTGGTTTGACATAAGAAATGGGGTAGGTCCAGATGGACTCGACCCTTTATCCACCTCGTCAGACCTGTGTCCTGTATATGTATCAGTTATAGGTGTGTAGCCGAATTGTTTCATGAAATCCCTGTACAGTTTCAGTAAAGTTATGCAAAAATTCCTGGATGTTAACATAATACATTCTTAGGTGTTCAGTTTTCAAAACTTTTTAACTAACAAAATATGGTGTAAGTTAAGGATAAATGTAAATGGAGGGAAGCTACTAAAACTGCAGGAAAATTTTTTATTCATAATTTCAATACAATTTTAACATTGAAGACCAAAAAGTGAGCTACGATTAGTACTTAATATCAAATGACAGTATAAAAACTTTATTTTTGCTTCTGTTTAAACTGACCTGTTTCTAATACTAGTTTTAACAGGTATGGTCTACAGTTCTCTCTTTATTTCCCCTTCTTTCACATCATCAACAGTTCCCTTACTTTGTAAATTGGTGATCAAATTAACGTAGCCGAATGGAGCATGCGTAAATAAAAAAAAAGCATATTTCTGTCAGCTACAGTGTAAATGGCAGAAATGTAACACTGTACGGTGTTCAAATAGAATAAATAATGGCAACCTAACAGGGCCGGATTCTAAGGAGGAAGAGGCACATGCCATGGGCAGCAGTATGAAGGGGCTGCTGTGCCTTCAGGTTCGAATTACCACTGCTCTTAAAAATTGTGAACAAATTTGTGGCTGGGGATCCTTTAGCCCCCATAGGAGGAGCTGTAGATCCGGCCCTGCAACCAGATATACTAATGAATTAAAAATTGCCATTAACATCCAGTATTTTTAAAATTAAATGTGTGTTAAAAATGTTGCCAGTAGTATTATTGAAAGGTCATTTTTTAAACCTAAGTTTCTTTGTTAGTTCTAATAAACATAGTCGTGAAACTTTATTACTAAATGATGGCTAAGAAGTGGTGCATTATATGTGTAAAACACTAATGTCAGAGTTGAATGGAACTATATTACCAAATTCAGCATTGCAAGCTAGAGTCGTGCGATATTGCGCTATATTGCATGTGGTATGGTTTTTGCAATTTTTATAGCAATGCAATTTTTGTAGTTCGTATCACAATGCTTTTTTTCCCCCCCCATAGTGAAAGCTTTTTTTTTCTCCCATAGTGATATCCTACATTACGAATGTAGTGTCCCTATTTTAACTAAAACTAAACATTAAGACTTAGCCATTGTGACTCGGTATGGACAAATCTAACACAGGAATTGTGCTGTAATAGGCGACCACAACGTAGTTATACAAGTCGTCATTACTCTGACTTTTATTTTTCAAAAAGGCACCGACCTTAACAAATTTGCTTGAAGTGGGTGATATAGGAGAAATAAACACAAATTAGTTTATAACCATGTTCACCGTCAGTAGATTTTCAAATTCATTAACAAGTGACGTGACCTATTCAAGTAGTGTAAGAAACATAGATGCAGAGTGTAAATAAGACTCAACGTAATAATTGATAAGAACTTTCTAGTATTATAGAATTTTATGGAACGCAGTTTGTTAACAGTTGCCATTTTGTATTCGCTAGTGCTAGCGCCACTGCCAGAACCACCCAAATTAGTTTTGTACAAATATCTTCAAGTCCGGTACGTGGTATAACAGTAAAATTTTTGCCAACATTTTTTTTTTTTTTTTTTTTGTGGGTGAATGGCACTGTGTTAGTGATATGACTAGAGTAGTGTAATAGGTGTTTGGTGTAAGCGACAGTGCTGGCGCAGGACAGTGTACAGGTGCGTAAGTGAAGAAATAAGTTAAATGTATTGGAAATACATATATTATTATAGGACTAGGAGTTAACATAGTGAAACAGATCATAACTAAAACATGGCACGGTCCCATGGATCAAGAAAACCACGCCAGTAAACAGCAATCCGGACAAAGGAAAACATCTTACCACACTGTTCTAGTGGACTGTGACGCACGTCAAAAACAACACTTAAGTAAAATCCAGGCCATCAATACAACATAGGCAGTGAAATCAAGCAACGAGGGATCAGAGCACCACAGAAAACAATCTTTACCTAACTGCAACATGGCAGGTGTTTGTAAACATACCCGCACCATTAATTTTATTTGGCAAAAAATGCAACAGCCACTTGGAAGATGTTTAAACAAACTTTCAAAATATGTATTGTAGAGAGTGGAAACTTAAAACAAATCCAACGCTGTAAAAATAGCCTTGCTACTAAATATTGTAGGCAGAGTTGAAGTACACATTTAATCTATCTACTGAGGGTCCATGATTCCTCTCAACAAAACAGCAAACTTCTGAACAGCAGAAATATCCACCCAGGCAGTGTATTGTGTATGGGAAAAAATGTGCCAAATGTCAAAAAATGAATCATTTCACAATTGTATGCAAAAGTTAAATCTGCTTTGCACGAGTAAAAATGTCTTTCTTCACTAAAAAATGGTAAATGTGACATTGTTTCTATCTCTACTGTATTTAGTTTAAATACGCACATTGTCGGCCCTGTGAGAGACTAAAATACCGCATCAGTGTATCGACGGTTACATAGTTCATCAGAAATGTTAGGATGGGTGACAAATGGAACCATGCTTGTTTTTTTGACGGACAACAAAACAAACCATGCTTTTTTTTTGTGAAATTTCGTTCTTCTGAAGGGTGATAATATGAACTACACTCGACCTGCTGGTAATACATGACAAGTCAGAGACAAAACTTGGTGAGTCACTCCAGCAGGTTGTGCAGAGAGCAAAAAATCATGTTTTTGGGGCTTAAGTTCAGTAAAGAAAGAATAGTAGTGGACGAAAATAGGGAGAAGACGTTGGTAGAACTAAAGTCAACAAAAAAAAAATAACTACAAAGACTTGTGGGAATCTTCTATCATATGTAGCAACTCATACCCAACATGGCAGCCATCACAGTATCACTGGGACATTTGTTAGCAAACAATGTTGGTTTTTAGTTGCTACCATACCCCCAGAGCACATTCAACGCAATGAAGACTCTGATCTCCAATGCTCTACTGCTGGCAAACTTTGCACCAGACTAAGAAATCACAACACAGTGTGATGCGAGCAAAGATGGCTAAGAACGTGCACTCCTTCAAGACCAGAAACCAGTAACCTTTGCATCAACCAAGCATGTCCCCAGTAGAATGCAACTAGCTCTCAATTTGAAAAAGAGATGAGAGCAGTCAGTTTTGACGAAGTTTCACAATTATATCTATGGATAAAAAGTAACAGTACATATCACAAACCTTTGGTTGTAGTCCTGTACAAACCCATACATAAGATAGGATCCTCAACGCTATGAAAGTTATGTTTAAAGACTCTCAAGTACAGCTGTGAGGTCAAGCACCTACCAGGCCCTCAGTTGTATTTTGCAGACCTACTATCCCTATCTCATCATCCAACAGAACTAGCAGATGACACTGAAATGACGGAACTTGTATGTCAGGTCTAACATTTGACGGTGTTAGAGTCCAAAAATTAACTGATACAGAGGAAGATGCAGAACTGGCGTCACTGAAAGGGATGCATTAGAATGGATGGCCAGACCACAAAAAATCTAGCTCCAAATACATTTGCAGGGCGTGGCCAATAATAAATGAAGTATATGTAGACATGAATCTAGTATTCTATCAAAACAAGCCGATGATTCCAAAAACCTTACAGACATTAGTACTGACAATGCTACATGAAGGACAAATGACAGAGATAAAACTGTATATTACTGGAGAAAGATGTTCACAGACATCACCAAGTGGGTCAGCAATTGCTGAGTATGTGAAGGGCAACAGCCAATGAAGCAGAAGGCACCAATGTTAGTGCAGGAAAGTACCCACCTTTCTTTTGAACAGGTGGCAGTGAGCATTATAAAAATAGGAAGAAAGAATGATCTAATTCTTGTAGATCAATTCTCTAAATGGCTGAAAATTATTCCCATTAAATATAAAATTGTGGAGACCATATGCGATAAACTGATGAACACCAATGGCATACCCGAAGTAATTAGAGCATACAACATGCCATTCCAATTACACTCTTTCAAGATGTGTATCCACACTACCATAAGGGCAATGGGATGGCAGAAAATGGATGCCACATTAAAGAAGAGCAGAGAACTCAATAAGGACTTTAGGGACCTGCTACGAGAATACTGTAATACCCCTCTGGCCAGTATAGAAGTGTCTCCAAGCCAGCTCTTAATGAGCAGACAATCTGAACCCAATTACCAGTGACCAACCAGACATTGAAACACAAATACATAGTTGCACATGCATACTAACCTACAAAGAAACAACAACTAGACCACAAACGCTGGTATGACAAGAAAGCACAACAGCAAGCGACGGAGTTAATGGAAGGGGACGAGGTAGTCGCCAAAATAAACAATAGCAACAGTAATGAAGCCACATGTGGCACCCAGATCATACATACCTACTCCAAACATTCAATGGCAGAGTGATAAAGATGCAATGAGAGCCACATGAAAGCATCCAACAGGACAAGTGGAAAAGATTGTCACATTCCTCACACTAACATGACTCTTGTACAGAGGAACAACAGAAAGAACCAGAGGGAGCTACAAGAGAGTAAAGAAAGTTAGGAACTGCAAAGAGAGCAGAGCAACACATCAGAAGCAATAAGAGAGAAAGCAGGCTTTAAGGGCTTTGCAAACGAAGAGACAGTCCTAGAAACAAGGGAAGAGTGAACAAAAAAAAACAAGTAACCTAGCCAGTTCAACCTGGTAGAATGCAGGGAAGACAGCGATGGCACACAAATCACACATCAGACTAACACCAACAACTAGATGACAAGGTCAGGACATAACAGTAAAACCTTCCGAGAAGTTGAACACGTAAATAAGAGGATGATCAAGAGGGACATGTGTTAGTGAGGTGATTAGGTTAGTGGAATAGGTGTGTGAGGGTTGGTGACAGTGTTAACACGGGACTTATAGTGCACAGGTGTTAAGTGAAGGAATAAGTTACATGTGTTGGGTATAAATATATTATAAAACTAGGAGTTAACGTAGTGAAAGAAATCTTAACTAAAACAGGCACCATTAGAATGCTCAGTATGTATTTAGTTTCAAGGTTTGAAAGTAGGTACAGTTGCAATGCAGTGAAATTTTATGCAAATAATTTTGTAATATGCATAAAATTGGAACACTTTTCATAACGATAAATCTTAGTGTATTTGTGTAATTTTGTACCATTAATGGACTGAATATTATAAAACTCAGTACACTTGGTGCCCTGATCAGAGCCGCTGTGCAATTTTTACTATAGCACAATATATCACACTTATCGCGATACTTGATTTCTAAATATTGCACACCCCTACCAATGTTATGTTTTCCTGTTATAAATAAATCAAAGTTGCTGCACATAATGACATCAGCAGTTTACAAAAAAAAACTATTTATAAATTGATTTTTTTTTCAAGTCTCCTAAAAAATTTGCATTTTTAAGATACTAGGTGCACATATACTAATATAAGTGAGCACAATTAAAATACAAATTTTATTTGAGCAAGAAAATTACAAATATGCTATGGAAGGCAAAAGAAAATTAGCTAACAGCCTGTAAATGGTAAAGCGAAAAGTTGCATGCAACAAAGCTTCACACAATTTAGCAACCAAATACATATGATACGCAAAAGCATATAGATACTCGTACATACGCAGCAACAAGTGAACAAGCGTGGAAAACTAGCTAAACTGCTCAATAACTTTAAAAGCCCAAAAGGCTGACATTTTACAACAGCGCTAGCGCTTTTAACAAACAGCCGTTTAACGGACACATACGTATGACACATGGATTATCAAAATAAATAAATATAAAATTTGTTAACGTGCTCTCAAAGTTAAAAACGTAAAGTACAAAAAACTGGGTGGCACACCCATCACTACTAGTTATCTAACCAAGCTAAATGAAGCGTGACAATGCGCTCGAAGGACACTAGATTGAATGACTATAAACTTTCTTTATGAAAAAATTCAATATGCCCTTACAAGGGCTAACTTTTACCTTGAAAAGTCTGACTTGCCTGAAGCTAGTACATTCGCATCACACTCAAACTTTGAGAACAAAGGGCCACAATCACCCAGTGCATTACACATGTGCATATACAATAAAAGGCTGCGAGCTGTACAGGTTGAATAACATTTAGTTGAGTGTGTGACAAAATTAAGCCGACTCCTGTCTGTGCGAATCTCAACGTCTAAATCTGAGCGTACAAAAGTGACTTCGGAACTACTACGTGCCGCAAACAAGTTGCGAAGATGACATGTATATTACGAAAATACCAAGGAAAAATGCAGGGCAAATAAAGTACCGGTGCGTGGGCTCCAGGGGAAAGAAACTAACAAAAACCTTTAACAATAGCAAGAAAACTCATGAAAATTCAAACAGGCTAACATAAAAAGCATGCCATTTAATGGCCAGAAAAATCTGAACCAGAGACGGTTAATTTGCCAGAGGGAATTTCTACAGCGGTTGCGAAGCAAAATTAAAAAAAAAAGCAAGAAGTTATGAGTTACCAATAACACATCATGACAGTGCCGCCACCAACTGTCCGAGAGTGGTTAAGCCCCAGGTTACCAAATGAAGGAGCGCACGTACCTTAAAGACGTCTTGTCGCTACCGGTGCCAATACAGGAATAGGACAATTACACACATGAGTCTTAGGAACCTGGATCGTCGACACCAAGGTGCATGCGCCAGCAGGAACAAGGTGTGGCTTGGGTAGAGGAGGGGATCCATAGAACACAGGAATTTTAGCCTTGCGAAAAACCAGCAACAAAGACGTCGGCCGAAGCGCCACTGTCCCCGAACACATTCCAGACCGTACTCACGGTTCTAAGGTATTACTTCTTAGCAGTTATAAGTTTGCTCTTAGTTTCATTACATATTTTATGCTAAAATTAAAAATAAAAAGTGAAATATTATACCTCAGTTGAGGGTAAAAACAAATGTCAGGTCCCTAAAATAGATTTTTTAAAAAAAATTTTAGCATAATATTTAAAATTAATTAAGAGGTCCAAAATTATATGTAGAAAGTACACACATAGGCCTACTATTATATTTAATAAAATTTGTACATACAGTGGAACCCCTGAATTACATCCCATGATTCTACACTTTCCTGCCATTTACACTGTTTGTATTTGGTCCCATTTAATGATTTTACATTATAACCTTCCCTCAGATTACACTTTCCTTCATTTCACACCATTTTTTACTGGTCCCTTGAGAAGTGTAATTCAGGGGTTCCACTGTAAAATTGTGGAAAAGACTCTAAACCAAAAAAAAGGAATTTTCATTTGAACAAATTTTATGCCATGAGTTACAATTTTCTGAAAAGCTGGACCGTAATTACCTATTTGTTCACTTTGTCGTTGGCCGGTAATTATTAAAAAGCATCTTTACCTACAAAATTTGGGATCTGGGATTGTACCAAGATGCCAGAAAAAAAGTAATAGCAAGATATAGGTAGGGTAGTGTACTTGTGTGTGTAAGAAAGTCTAAAGTGTTTATGTTCAGGTTATGCCTGCGTTGCACTCATTCATGCAGTTCACCTACCTTTCCCTTCATTGTAAAGTTCAAAATGCAAACCATGCTAATTTTTTATATTTTTTACGTGTCACAATTTCCCACCCTCTTACATCACTTGTCGCATCCGACCTGGAAGAGCATTGATGGTGAATACATATCTGCCTTTCATGTGAACTTTATCTATTACTCCAAGTGGTAGCGGATACATCTGATTATTCCTATCTCTATTTTACATAATGATAGTTTCACTAAGTGGTATGTTTTTAATGTTTCAGAATGGAATATCCAAATTTTTGGAAGAACATTTTACGAAATCATTTATTGTTTTAGGTTTTTAATATTTCTTTTTACATAACTGTGTAATGTATATCTTCATTTAGTGAAGGATTGTTTTTCATATCTGAATGTAAATACTGAAAAAGTGTCGTGTCTATATATGTATGGAGTGGAGTTCTGTATTATTTTAGCATTAGTCTGGCTAACGGGATTACAGTATCCTTGTATCATTACATTATGGAAAGTATTTACATAGATCTGTATTCATGTTTTTACAAATGGTGAAATAAAATGTCTTTTTTATGTATATATTTTGCTGTACATATATAATCTCACCCACGACTGATATTATTCAGCTGAGAACATGACCAGTAAATAAAACACAGTTAATTTTGTTCTTAAGCTTGGGTATTTTGAACAAAAGGATTCATTAATTACTTCTGCTTTGATATATAAGAAGTTTGAACTGGTAATAGGTTTAAGCCAATTTTAATAACCTATAGCAAAGAACATTGCACGATTAGCAGCACGTATTGGAGAATGTGGAGAGTGGGATTTGTTGCTTTGTGAATACTATATTGCTGTGATAAGTTTATTTTAACGGAGTTTTGGACATCCCTTGCCATGCAGCTCAAGAAGGCATGATTACTTACATGACTAGCAGGAAGTGTGATTCAAACTGTGAGCTGCAGCAATTCAGTAACTGGTCTTTGGTGAATATCCATGTTTGGCCTTGCATGGATGGTTCCCAGCATACTCAATATCTTGCTACACGCAACACCTTTCCCACATCCTATTGATTATGTAAGGGCAAATGTTGGTGTGGAATGTTACTGTATGACATCATCTGCTTGTTTAATTGGGAAGGCTGTTTTCCACAGCTTGTTCTGTTTGCAACACAGCCATCACACACATTGCAGCCAATACAATCTAGTTGCATCATAGGTCAGATTAAGTGGACACTTCACAAGTTGTTCCAACAAAGTATGGGATAAATCGTGCAGTCAGTACAGATTGATAGTGTTTAATAAAAAGAAGTTTATAAATTATATCAAATACAATTATGTATATTCATGTAGATTTTGTTTCTGAATTGTATTGTATTCTCAAGTAGATGATGAAACGTAGCTAGGTGCCGCCAGGGAGAAAAAAATTAGTTAACTAAATGAAAAATGAGACATGGTTGGAGTGCATAGTTTTCAACTACCCTTGTGGGTACGATTGATTAGTCTACTACGGTTTGTTGATAAAAGTAAAGGTACATATGTTAAAGTTGATAAGTTAGTTCATTGTCATTTTGGTGTAAAGAAATTAAGGCTGATATTAAATAAAGCTCATGATCATAGCATTTTTAACTGACTTAATAAAAAGGAGTAGTTTATCAATTAAGTTTTTTTTAATGTTTCTTACTTCAGAACCCCGTCATTTATAAACTGATTTGGAAAATTCTTTTTAGTTGGAAAGGGGATATTTTCAAGGGGGTCCCATTTTAATTTAATTGGCTTTGGACAATAAATTTCGAAGATACACCAGGGAACTCCTCAAAAGGGTGACGTGAGGTGAGTATGGAGTGGCACCGGAATTAAAGGACAGGAGAAATGGGAGATTCCCGGGAAAAGCAGCCGACCAGCGGCATCGCCCGGTACGATTCCCACATGCGAAAATCAGGGGACCAGCCCCACCGAGAAAAATTGAATAGAAAATGTAGAGTGACTGAGAAATTGGTACGTTTATGACAATCCAAAACTAGGTATGTACCTAACTACCGTCAAAGACGTTCGGTTAATTTCCGTTTGTGTATTATGCACAGACAGACCTGAATAAGCAATTTAGCACTTAAACGTAAAGTAGGTTATGTCGTACTGTGCTATTTTCAGACTAGAATACGATAAAATAAATTTTAATATACGATAATACCGTTTGTACTAAAATGTTTACAAGATAACATATATATATATATATATATATATATATGTGACGTTTCAATACTTTTTGTGACTAATGGAAAGCAAGAAACAATTTTGAAATTCCAACCTGACTCGTGCAATTAAGGTAACAATCATTTTCAGGCTTGCTTGTAAATGCAAATGTTCCACTCAAAACATTAGTTGGCCAAGCATGATTCGTGTTTTCCCCCTGTCAGAGTGACACGTCAGCGGAAAGAAGTTTCGTCAAAAAAGTGAGCAAGGTTCTGTTTGTCACCTGTCAAAGCATTTCAGATTAATGACGCGACTGTCGATACACCAACGCTGTACTTGTGTGAGTTGTGAAGCCGACAATGTGCATATTTAAAATAAATATCAATAGAAACAGTGCCATATTCACTGTTTGATGTGATCAAAGATATTTTTAACTAACACATTCTGCACACAGTTAAGGTTAATTCTACTACAGGTTAGAAAGAAAATATATTTTCTTATGGGAGAGCTTGGCACAGGGAAAATTTCTGCCACTAGTTTCGCCTCGATCGCTAAGAGACCAGATAGATACGAAACTGTAGTAAAATTAAATTTAAATAAACTTGGAAATTATATTTGTCATTTAATTTAATTTTAAAGTGAAAAGAAACTAATTTCGCATTTTAAATTATCAACCTAATAAATCTTAAAATTCAGGAAAGCTCTGTGATTGGTCAGTTTGGTGCATTAGCGATACCAGCGTCAAGTGGCAGAAATTTTCCCTGTGCCAAACTTATAACATTGATCATTCTAAACTGTAGTAGAATTAACCTTAACATAGTATAAACAATAAGTACAAAGGTAAATCTTCCTCTTAGGAAATTTTCGTATCTCATAGTTTTTGCGTAAGGAGTCGTAACTGTCAAAATTTGCACTTTACGGTTTTATGCACGCCACTAAAACTAACAGACATACTAAACCGAAAAAAATCACAGTGTATAAAAATGTTGTAGGCTATGATTTGACACACACCGTTTCCGCGGCCTACAAGCATCTCTCGAACTGCGCTACACACATCACACACGGAACAGTGCACTGTCCAGGATGTAAACACACTATCCTGTCGCACATGTCATGCTTCAACTTTTCACTGGTGTTAAGCTCGAGTTTGGATTGCAGATGTTGCGTAGCGCACAGGCATGCATCTGTGCCTGGAACAGTCCAGCATTCCGTTTCCATCTTCAATCTAGTGCATACCTCCGTGCGGGAGCGCCGTCGGATGCTGTCTGTAGCTGGAAGCTGCGGCTGTCGCAAAAGGGGTTGTGGGGATGCCTAATCGGTAGCCATAACTTCACATGGCACCTGTGATTTGCCGGTTACTGTGGTAGAGATTCAGAACACTCATTGCACACATGGCCGATGGTTCCATACCTGCCATAGTAGGCCATAGCGCAGAAGCATGGGTGCACTCAGCACAGATGATCAGCTGTCTTCATAATATAAGGGTACCAATCTCATCGCAGCAGGCTCCCTTCATGCAGCGTGGGAAAGTAGGTTGCTCCAGCTATGTATAATTTGTGGTGGGGAAGGCTGTTCTTGGTGCGCGCATGTTGCCATTCCCAGGGCAGGCAGGGGTGTAGAGGGGCGGGCGAATGCTGGAATGCAACCACAAGATGGCTGACTTCGCACACACTCTGTCCTTTCCCTCACAGTGGGTTTTGGCGCACTGAAAGTCCGAACACGTGTTGCACACTGCATGCCGGTCTCAATGCATAAAAGTAGCTCTTACGAATGCCACAAAGTTTGTCGACAATTTGACGCAAGCAGAGGTAGTGGAGAGGGATGAGTATACTCATATATCTCCGGTGAATTTAAAGCTAGACTTCTCACATGGCAGTTCCATGCGAGGAACAGATTGCCCAGTAGCACCAGTTCATCATCAGAGAGGACGAGCTTGGTCATGTGGCCAACTGCCAAGGTGTTAGCCTACATTAAACTCGTCCATTCGATGTCATACTTATGCAGTAGTATCTTAAGGAATTCCCTATGCCTGATGCATACAGTAAAGCCAGTGTACCTTCCGCGCGCCAATGCCACAGAGCATCGGAACCAGGACATGAAGAGACAGCTCCCTATACGTGTGGAGAAGAACCCAGAGACGTGGGTGGAACATCTGGCGGCCGCCCTGTTTACACTCCGGTGTTGGATGAACGCTGCGATGGGTCAGTCACCTACAGCAGCCCTTTTGGGGCACAACTTCAAGCTACCCGGGGAATACCACTGTGTCAATACAGACGAGGTAGGGGCCAAACACCCCGCAGTGAGAGCCAACCAGAGGCGAGAGCGACACGCAGCTATGAGGGCCAACCAGCAGCATTACCCTCAACAGTGGCTCAAGGCCCCAGGTAGGCCACCTGCACAGCTCCAGCCTGGTCAACGCGTATGCATCAAGGTGCACCCTCGGTCGGCGGGAAAGAAAAACTCCTGTGTAGGTTTTACTGCTAAGTGGAGCAGATCCCACAGGGTCATACAGGCCTGCAGGCACACAACCTTTTTCGTCCAATGTAAGAATGGGAGACGTCATGACGACCTAAGGGCCGCTCTCGGCGTAAACGTCGCGACTCCCGGTGCCACGACGCCACCCCGACCAGACCTGACAGGCACGGCGCCACCTGACACACCTCATGCAGGAGGCGGAACACCCACTGGGGGCATTAGGTGCCTCTTCGTGACCTGGACACTGCTGACAAAGGCAACTGACAGCAGACGCCACGAAGAAGGCATCAACGCCAGTGATTGGGAACCAGCACACCCACCCGACTTAACGACCACCCATGGAGTCACAGTGCACCACGTAACCGCCTGCAGGCGGAGGGAGTTGCACTCATCCCGACGCCTAGCATCAGGGTGCCACTCACCAATGCGGCCCGACCCGTTCCGTGGTGCTGCACCGGGGATGGCGGTAACAGGACCACCTGAGCACGTCGAGCCCCAAGGGAGGAAGATTGGCACTTCTGCCCCATTGCTATGGGGTGAGAACAGTCGGCGGACGTCTCCCGGCCTGCTGCAGACTTCCAGTAAGTGCGTAAGAAGGAGGTCGGCTCTGTGTCGCTCCGGGCACCATCAAGTCTTTGATCAACAACTCATGTACGGTATATCAATAGTCTTAATTTTTCTTATCTCTGGAATATTTTCACTTAATTTAGTTTACATGCCCGGAGTTTCCTCCTTCACCCCTGCCACTCGCGACGCCCAGGGCTTAGCGTCACTTAAATTTTACTTCCAGCCTGCGTTGCTGTTTTTCGTCGTGCAGCTTTGCCCACCAGGGCGTAGGTCCGGGCCTGCTTCAGCCACTGTCACTGTGATTGTGTTGTTTAGATACACTGTTATTTATCAATATTAATCTCCTCAGTAAGTACGGTACGTGTGTTATTTATTGGCTTGCCACTTCACCTTAAGGTTACGGGATCCTGAAAAACCGCCAATTTTCCTAGTGTTTTGTCTTGTTTACGTAGGCGTCCAGGTGCCCGATATCCCTGGCGAGTGTCTTGTTTGTGCATTGAGGCGTGGTGAACGCCTAAAGAGTCCCCTGCATATTTGAGATGCCGAGCGGGAGGGAGTTAAATCAGCTAATGTCGTGGTCGTCTCCCACACAACCCACAATTGCCAAGTGCTTGCCCTCCTGACGATCTGGCGCTACCGGGTAACCTGTCCTCCGCACACCACTGCCGTGCAGGACAGTTCTCATTTCATTTATCACAGATATTTCTTTGCCAAACCCCGCACCGCAACCCCTCCACTAGACATATAAATTGTTCGGTAAAGTTAGCTGCATGGGCGAGTTCACTTTACCCATGAGGCAGAGGAGTGTTAAGACCTATTTACATGTGGCAGTGTCAAAGGATGTGACCGTGGCAGTGTATGTTGACGTGTCCGAACTTCTTCGCCCTCGCTGTTCACATTTACTATGTCCGATGCTGGCCCGAATTTGTAATTCACGTTTTAAAAAGCTACTACTGCTTTAAACCTTGTATTTCTTCCGAGATTAATTTCAGTGTTCTATGTTTTACACCTAGTTACGAATGCCCGCGAAAATAGTTCAAATTTTCTTGTCTTAGGACACAACTTCGGACAAAAATTAAGATTCAGTGAATACTTGTCTTAGGGCCAAACTTGGCCTAAGACTCATTAACTTCAGACACTGATGTTACGTCACAGAGTCACGTGCGCCTATCAGCACATTCTTGTCCTAGGACATAACTTCGGAAACCATAATTTTCAATAGGCCTTTAACTACGAGAAGTTAGGTTAAACCTGACAATTATCTAAAGTGTTTTAATTGAAAACAATTTTACCCCTAGCCTATGATTACTGTCACTACATTATGTATGGGTGTAACCCGCATCCAAGTAATCGACACAGAAGTGTCTGAAAGACCAACGTTGACGTTCAGTAAATTTTTTTGTTAGTTTTGTTAGTCGTGGGGCCAATAGCAAGAGGCGCACGGCCAAGAGCACCAATGACATTGTTGAGGTTAACTTTTATTCTGTAAAGAATTAGTGTAGGGTGGTATACCTGTTATACTTATTGATTGAGGCTGAATAATTTATGGATTTTTAGAAAGCAACGAGCTATGTAGAAAGCCTTGAAACAAAGGAAAAAGGAGACGGCCACCTAGGACGTTCAGTAAAAAAATGTAGATTTTCTGGATTTTACGTCAGGTCCATGGCCATGGTCAGGTCAGTGTAGAGCCCATAGAACGGAAACACCTTAGAGTAAATAACACTCATGTTAAACAGTTGGACACTGTTTCTAGCGCCCCCTACCAAGTCGGTGCCAACTAACTTCATAAACTAGTGTATTTTGATTGATTGATTTATTTTGATTTATACATACATATAAAACAGTTCACAAAAATACAGATTAAACCCCTTGAGCAGAGCTCCAAGTGGGGTTCTTTAATACAAATTTTGTTACAGCTGAAACTGAAAGCAGGTGGTAATATTGTGATACAGAGTTCGTGCTTAGTTCAATACAAATAGTGTAAGTCAACAGCACTTCATAAGC
>PNEQ01091732.1:0-18064 GCA_003012365.1 Medauroidea extradentata
GGTCAAAGGATATAGAAGTGGTTCTATGCTGGTAAAATAACAGGAATGCAAAATGAATCATACAATCAACTACTAATACAATTTAAGCATTTTGTAAATATCAATTTATTGTGAATACTAACATAATGATAGCCTAAAGGTCTGCATGAAACGAATTATTTTTATTGGCCTACTTTTTTGTTAAGTCATCGTGCTGACAGTGATAGTATGTAATGAGAAACAATGAGCTGAAAATAACCTATTGCCAGTAAGGTGGTCCAATATAATGTTAATTTTAACCTAATCATTTTATATTAGAACTTAGTTTTTCTAAGTAGGTTCAATATATTTCGCTTCTTATTATGATACAAGTCCAAGATATGGGAAATTATAAAACTTGAATCACCAGCAATAGAGTTATGTGCAATATAGGGTTTCATTTAACATTTTGTCTAAGTCCTAGATTAAAATATGAAATTGTATCAAATCAAATAAACGGAGAACAACCAATAAATAAGTAAGCCTAGTTCATTTTCTTTGTGTAATCGGTAAAATGGCGCGACAAATTACTGATATTGTTATAAAAATTGGTGTTTATTATTATTACGTTAAAGTTTAATGTTGCAGCATCAAATGTTTTAGCTAAACAGACGCAATTTCCAACAAGGTTAAAATTTTCCGCACATACACACGTACATAAAAACGGGAAACAATAAATTTGACGGACCAACACAACAGTCTTGTTTATAGACATCAATAACAGCTGTGCGGCCAACTTTATAATTGCTTAAATTAATACTGTACTTCACTAAATAAATAGTTACCGTTTTGTTTTTTGTGAAGGTAATATACTTGTTATTTATTTCCTAGTGAGCTTTGGCTATCTATTATGCCAGTTATTTCTTATTTCCGAACAAATTAATCTCTCGTCGTTTTTCTCCCATAAGAGACAATGTAAACATCTGCTCGCATGGGTACTGAGTGACGTCACTGCGCAGTAGCGATGTATTTCGATCGCCGATCCGACAGGCCTGTATAGTTCGGCCATGGTACAGCCTACTTCTAGGCTGTTTCACGACGTCTTATATCTCTCTCGTCTCGCGCCGAATGAGTTTACTTTTTTTTACACGAACCCTATAAATAATAGCGTGATATTTTTCTTTATTGCGTTAACACCATACGTACTTAAAACAATTAACTTGGCAATCGGGCTATTCGCGCGTGAGAAGGCAATCGAAAGTTCGGTTTTCTCATTTTTTTTTAGGACAAAGGTCGATCATATATATTGTTCAGCGGTGTTCTTTTGATCGTAAGACGTCTACCTATTGATATAAATTTATATTTCAACTATCACTTGCGTTATTTCCCCGTTAAATGCTACGGGAGTCGGGCTATTCGCTCGAGAGAAGACACTCGGAATCTCGATTTTCTCATTTTTTTAGGAAAAGAATTGGTCATATCTTTGTTTAGCGGTGTTCTTTTGATCATAAGACGTCTGACTATTGATATAAATTTATATTTAAACTATCACTTGCTTTATTTTTCCGTTAAATGCTACGGGAGTCGGGCTATTCGCTCGAGAGAAGACACTCGAAATCTCGATTTTCTCATTTTTTGGGGACAAGGGTCGGTCATATCTACCGCTCAACAGTGTGACGTCTGGCTACTGATATCAATTTATGTTTACATTATTACGTTAATTAATTTCCCGCAAAACGCTACGGAAGTCGGAGCCTAGAGACACTTTGCAGAAAAAATGCAATTTTAAAATTTTCTGTTAATTTGGGGGGAGGGGGGGCAAAAATAAGCCGCTATCGAATTTACGAAGGTAGCGATTTTACGAATGCAATGAGAGGAACCGTGAGTATTCGTAAAATCGGGGATCTAGTGTACTTCAATATAATATGTTTGGCACTATCACGTCTGGATTCCATTTTAAATTTTTCGGAAAAGAATATTAGTTTGTTTATTTCTTTCCAATAACGTACACATAATGACGTTTAATGTCGCTAGATGGTGTACCTAGCTTACTGTCATAGAAGAACAGGTCTGGTCATTCACCTATCTAACAATGTATTTTGCTTGACCCCCTTGTTGTTTGGCTGTAGTTCACCAAGTTACCGCACAACAGTACATCTTTGGCGCTTCAGTCTGGGCGGTCGGGCTCAAACTCCGCCCACTTTTTTCTATTGTTAACATTATAAAGTAAATAAAGATTGCGTGACCCATGCTTTAAAATTGTGAGCGAAGGAAGTATTTCATAAATTGATAAAAAAACACATTTTAATAAATCGTTTTATCTTAGTGGGAGGGAAGTGGGCGGAGTTTGAGGTCAACCGCCCGGATTACAGTGCCAAAAATGTATAGCATTATCGGTAACTTGTGAACTACAGCCAAACAAGGGGGTAAGTTTCCAGGCGAGTGTGCAGACCTGTTCTTCTACGGCCGTGACCTAGCATCGTCAGGCGGATTCACACATCCACAGTTCATGCAGATCCGGACTATCCAGAAATCGAACAGCCAATCAGAAGGCTTGATTTTGTCCGGACGAGCTGTACAGAAAAAGTTGATCTCATCCGACTTTTCTGTATGCGGACCATCCAGATATTGCCCAGAATCCAACTTGTTGATGGTACAGTGTGTAATGGCAACAATTTAATGACTCGTGTAAAATTCATTTCTGTTGCTCGATGTAAGTTCGTTTAGTTATTAAAACGTTTAACATGTCAGCAAGAAACTACAGGGAACAAACAATATTTTCAGGTATCATGCACACAATTTACAGTTTGATTAAATACGTTCCGCGTCTGTGCGAGACACTCGTAGTTTTAATTTGTAAACATGCACTCGAAATGTTAATCAGTACACTCATGTAATGTTCATGATGATTCTGTATGATTTCACATCATCTTCTTAATCGTTTGCTGCATATTTTGATGGTGTCTGAGGTGTGCAAAGTATTTACTCTAGTTATTAAAGTAATGTTCAGAATGTAGCGGATCAGTCTGTTTACTGTTATACAACTCTGCCTATTTATTTGTGCAAAATAAACATTAACCTACTTTTCCTGTAAAAAAAATATTGTTTTTAAGGCCTAATATCACAAATTGTCTTTTTGTATACCGGTAATTTAAATGTTACTTCCAACTCAATGCTTAGTTAAGTAGGCCTACAGGTGACAGCATATAGCAATAACATACATGCATAATTTAGCCAATTTTGGAATGGGGAAGAGAATTTGAACAAGATAACTAAGAAAAACATCAATTACAATTTGGTGACCATCCAGTGGCAAGTTCATCTGACCCTATCACTTACTTCCCAGCTCCCAGGTCCTTCTTAAAATTTGTATCCCATAAATAAATACATGCAAACAAGCTATGGCGAGATTACTCCTACCTGCTCCTCTAAAATAGGCTAGGCCTACTATTTCTAAAATTTCCAGCCACTTTCAGCCATCAGTTCACACTACAAAACATTCCACTCCCACACAAACCAATATATTCCTACAAAGGTGTACACAAATAGATCTGATGGATGTAATAAACTACTGTATACTGTACTCTATAAGCCTAACTTGCTATGTTCTCCTTCACATCTTTTAAATCTTCTCACTGTTGTTTCCCTTCTCCCTGTACCCTCTCTTGGTCAGGTAACACTTAACCTTGTCCATCCCTCTACATTCATAATAATAATAATAATAATTATAATAATTTTTACACTCGCAATTGGACTAAAGCCCGTTGTGATCATAATCCTCCCCATCCTCACAGATCCAATCCTCCAGTCCCCTCTTAAATCTTCCAACCTCCCTTACAGACGCAAACTCTTCGCGCGGTGCATTCCACTCCGTCACCAGCATTGACTGTCAACCCCTCTCCGTTCTTCTTCACACCCACTCAATTTTCTAACTTTCGTTACATTTTCCCGTAAACGTTCCCTTAGTTTGCAGGACAAACTGCCCCTTCCCCCTTCCCCATTCATCACTCTAGGCTTAAAGTTCCTTTCCTCCTCACCAGACTGACCCTGCCTCTTTATCACCCACCTCGCTGCCCCCCTTCTCTAGCTTCTGCACCTCCACATACAGATCCCACTCTGCGGCAGCATATTTCAATACTGGACGAACCATCGTGCAATATGTCTTTCCCATCATCTCATCACTAACCCCCCTTAACACCCTCCTGAGCAGTCCTAGAACCCTTCTTAACCACTCTGTCCACCTTAGATCAGCCTGTTACACAACCCCTAGGTACTTGTATATTCTGTGGCTACCTCTACCCATCCCATCTGTATACCTCTCTACTCACCATTCTCTTTCTAGTAAACCTCACCAACTTGGTTTTACATACATTAACCTTCATTTTGTTCTCCTCCAAGACCACAACCTATTAATATCCTTCTGCAAGTTGTTTCCACTGCCCACCTCCAAATTTCTGCAAACAGTCTTACTTTACCTACAATCCAAGTAGACAGTAGAGGGTTCCCTGAGAAAGTCCTCAATCCAGTCAAACACCCACTTGTCATCCCGCAGTAGTAACACTTATCTCAACAAGATTCCATGGGGAACTTTGTCAAAGGCCTTCTCGAAGTCTGTGAAGCAGGCATACGTCTGCTTCTCTTCATCAACTGCCTGAACCAGATCCTCTAACAAATCTGCTAACTGTTTACATTCTCAACTGTTTTTTAATTTTTAGTATGTCCGTCAATACGCTCCATTCCATTTTCTTCATCATCACAGATAGTGTATTGTTACCTTCTTCCTCTTTACCCTGCCCCTGTGTACTCCACATACCATTCAAGATTTTGCTGAGCTTCTATGCACCTACACTTCTATGTACAGCTCACACTCTGCTGCCACATGTTCCAGCATTGGCTGTACCGTCATTCAGTACTGTAAAACTAGGTGAATAGGAACAAAATTAAAAACAAGTTCCTAGCTTATACTTAATTCTCGAATAAAATTTTGCAACAATTTAAGTTCTCTTCAGAATGTTTTTAACTTGCCTACCTAAAAAAAAAAAATTATAAAACAGAGTTTATACCTAACATTTTGCTCTGAAGTTGTTTCTATTCAACCTTTTTACAGTAGGACCTACAATTTTTCCTTTACCTCACAGTTCAGTGCCCACTTTGCAGCACAACCATAGTTACATACATTGTGTGTTCACTGTTAACCAACTCAACCACTTAAATCCAATACTTCAACTACTTCCAAAGAACAGACTGTTTACCCTACTCAGTTTTTCTCCGCACATACAGTACTATAATTCTCTACAAAGCTGCAAAAATATAAGTTCTTATGTAACTTTTCAACTAAGTGTATGGAAGGTACAAAGTTTAAATCTGAAATCTACAACAAATCGTAATCATTAAAAAAACTGGAGCCAAACATTGACCTCAAGTTTTCAATTTTTCCTTGCAGCCGTATTGTACTTACCTGTTATTTTGTCACAGTCACAAATGGAAAAATGTACCATACATACACTCACCAGATAGACAGCTGTACTTGCAAGGTGTGTACAGTAAAACTAGGTACTGGATGTGTTCCAGTGAGCGTCAACTAGGAAACAACATTTATATGGGGAAAACGTTACAGTGGGCCTCTGAATGCTTCAATGAAATTAATGATTTCAACAGTATTTTATTTTGTTAAATTTGTAGGCATTAACTTACATGTTAGGATTATTGAACTGATTGGTTTGAAAATGAGTTAAATTTATTTTAATTAACATGCGCACATAGCCCATAAACAGTTTACATTGTAATTCAAACTGAAGGATAACAGAACCTATTTCGTAACACAATAGCTCAAGCATCACATGTGAGCAAGAATACATACGCCTCATATATCTTGGTCTGAAAGTTGACTGCTACACTACACACTTGGCAATGATGCTTGTTACATAGCTGAATGTGCATATTAAAATTATTTTTTGTACTACTTTCATTGGAACACTGTAATTATTTACTTTTGCTCACCTGTACAAAGTGTGTGCTAGTTACTTATTTCCTAAGGATACAGTAAGCACCCCCAAGTATCGTAACTGTGACTAGGCGGCAGTTTTCAGTAACGATCACATAAGAAACTTTACTCAAACTCAGTTTTTTTACTTAAACTGAAAATATAAATTGGCAGTGTAATGGGATGAACAGTGTTAAAATTCCAAAATCTTACATGAATTCACATTTCTGACCTTTTGGATTGGTGGAAACCAGATGAGAAAATTTGTCTTAAAAAAAAAAAACAGTACACAATACCTATACAGTATTAGGTTACCTATTTACTGTATATTATTGAAGAAGACACACACACATCAACAGTAATGTACAGACATGTTTCCTTAACACAAAACGAAAAACAACGTTGGTGCTACAGCTCTTGCCTTGAAAATAGTAGTTCAGTGTCTCTAGGCTCTGCAACATAGGTCTACTTGGATGAACAATAATGTCACATTGTTTTGTGTATCAAAAAAATAACACATTAAGTTCACAATCGAGGAATATAAATTTTAAAGAATTTATTGATTAACAAATGTAAAAGTACAGTTCAGGCATATTAAAATCAGTAGCCCATATTAAAATATACAAAAATTTGCTGAAAATGTTTATGACAAAGTAGATAAGCAGTTCTTAATACTTATTTTACCACATGGCTTATATGTTCAAATAGAGCTATGAAACCAGCAACACATCATATTTTTATATGTGTCAAATTTATTTAGTCATTAATGAAAACTGCTAAGTAATGAAGTCAAAATTGAGTTCTTATATATGTTTTCCAAGAATTAACTTATGAGTTTTGTATTCCTGTAACAAGTTTGGTAAATCCACCCTTCTAAATGCAGACTCATTCAATTAACACAAAACTTCACTTGTATCTTGATGCAAAATAAAAAAAAAAAAAAAAATGCATTGTAACATTAAGTAACCAAAATTAAGTACTGAGGCCTACTTATGTGCTGCACTTCGACGATAACTTATAATGCAGTGGTAGGAAACACAGCCATCTTCACCATATTCCACTCACTTAACTAATCTTGTACAACTTCACAGAATCAGTCTGAGCACTTTGCACCTAACCTTGTCTACCACATATTCTCACAATTCCACAACTGGTGACACGCCGTCTTCTGGAAGCTACAGTTCAGAACTGGTTGTTGTCAGCGGTAGCACAGTTGACGAGTCTCTGGTTACTATCCTCTTATACCTCTATGATGAAATAATACTTTTTGTTGTCTTATAAACCAAATGGTACGCCATAAGGGTATAGGAAATACTCTGACATTGGTTTCCCTGAAACAGTTAAAAATTATTTTAGTAAAACAATACACGTTATTTTAGATGTGTTACAAAAATAGTAAAAAAAAATTTTAGCTGACAAAAGCTGTGAACATATCAAACTATGTACCTACCAATACCATCCTTTACCTTCTAACCACCCTCCCTTGCTCCTCCTAAAGCAAATTCCTTTCCCTCACCAACCTAAGCGTAGACTGCGTACCCGCTCTGTTCTGCTCTGAACCTTTTCACTGTTATTACCTATTCTCCTATACTCTACCTTAGTTAATAAGCAGCGTAACATACCCTAATCTCTCTCTAATTTCTTTCATCACTCTGTATATCCTGAACAGCTTTACCACTCTTCTCCTTTCGTTCAATGAGTTCCACTCCAGTTCCTTCAACATCACTGATGGCCAAATGTTCCGTTCATCCTCACCAGTCTGCCCCTGCCTTCTCCATTTATCCTTCACTCACCCTGCTACCCATTGCTGTACCTTATACTTTAACTTACTATAGTTCTCTTTGAAACACTTACATAACTGAACTCATAAACCTGTAACTTACAACATCAACACAATTTTTAAAATTGTCTGTCTCCTTCAGTTGTATTCAGTTTCCCTTTGACAAATTTTAAAAACTATTTTAACTTTTTAGATATGCCTACTCATTACTAGAATTTTATTTATATCTTCCCACTACAGCTTGACTGAATGTAGGCATTCTCAAAATCAGGCTAGTGAATTTCAGGACTGATCTGTTTGTGTCGAAACTTAACACTACTCTGTAAAGTTTATTTTCTTCTTATAAAATAAAACTGGTGCAGACTTTAGTATGTAGGCTTCTTCAGTTTGCCGACACGCTAGAAATTTTGCTTTCAGTGTCTTCTTTTTGGAAGATATTTATTTGCTTTTAAATACAAAGAAACTTATTGAAAATATTGATTTCCATCTCTATCACGTTTACTTGATTAAGACACGCAAGTATAAATTTAAGTGAAGTCTGAAAAACACTTGTCACTTCTCATTTGCACTACTCCAGTAATTACCACATAATTATATCGTATTAGGTTACGATTTATGTAATTATCACATAAATACATGCAAGATGATATAGTTGATACCTGCATGGAGCTCTATCGTTCTAAAAGTTAAAAATATTCCATAAAATGCCACGCCCACAAAAGCAAATATGTATTTCTTCGCATGTAAACACAACACAATATAAACAACGAATTGAATCATGGGTACACCGAAGATCTGTGTACGCATAAACTGCCATCTGTACTGTCCTGTATGTTCTGGACACTGTCGTAGAAGAACAGGTCTGGACGCTCGCCTGGAAACTTGACCTCTTTGTTGTTTGGCTGCAGTTCACCAAGGCGCCTATGCTGGAAAACACAGCTCGAGCATTCGTGTACGAGTCGTTTCAAATGGTCAGATTTGCGTACGAACTGGCCTAGTTGAAAAGATGTATGCTCCACTGTCTCGAACTCGTACACGAAATAAGTGTACGAAGTGAGCACCGTTGGTCGACAAGATGGCGGCTATTCGATTGTCTATCTCGTCTTACAAAATATGAGTTTCTGTGATAAATAGGGGATTTAAAATGTTAATGAGCATGATAGAATAATCTTAATATTAGCAGAAACTATGTTAGTGTGACTAACTCGACCTAACACAAAAGGAAATGTCGTAATAATCGAAAAACAGGATTTTGAACCTTACATACAATAAATATTATATTTTTGGACCTTGCTTCATTTAGTACTCGTGGTGCTACGGTAGGGTGCTTGCTTGCTTGCGAAAGTATTCGGGTTCGAAACTTGTCACAAATAAATATTTTTTTATGTCTATAAATGCATTAATTATGTCATGCTAGAAAAATAACTCTATGAAATATTAATTTATTTTATGTAATTTTCTGTTTTAGACACAATGAGACAAGTCTTTATCTTCCGTTTGTACAGACGAAGCACCTAATGACACAAATGTAGGCACATATAAATATTTATCTGCGCTTCTACGGTAAATGGCATTAATAAATATCACATTTTCTTAAGATCAAAATGTAATTTTTAAAATAAATAACATACATTTGAACATAAAGAGTTACTTTTTCCTGTTAGATGGGTTAAATAAAGAACACTTTTTGAGTAAAACTAACGAAACGAAGGCTTCAAGAAACTAAGGCTTAAGTAACATGGTTTTAACCTATAATATAGCCTAGTTATGTTAATAATTTCACGTAATTAATTTGAGACAGTTTAATTAAATTTAGAGCAAATTTTGTTTAATTTTATGTAAGAGGCCAAGTACCTACTGTTAACATGTAGAATTTTTTTTGTCTCAGTATTTTACTCAAATAAAGTTAACCACTCGTATTAATTGTTTAACATCCATCACAATTATAAAATATTACGAGAACTTTATCCTCAGGTTTGTATATAATGAACAAAGAAATTCGAAAGTAACAGAACTGTCTGGTACTACACAATTTTTCATAACATTGTTGCTTGTTGAACTTTATGTGATTCAACAGCGAATGTTTAAATTGTATTTTACACTGTTACAACTGTTCACAGACGAATAACAAAACATATATAAATACACAAATGATGTAAAAAAAATAACTCTGTATGTATATACACTAATGGAACCTAGCACACAGTTATATTTTCCTACGATCAACTGCCCACTCTTTACATATTGTTTTTCTTTTTTACTGTGCTGCCTGTATCTTAGTGCATTTTTGTTAATAATTTACTGAGTTCTTTGAAGCCACAAATTTGTATGTTTCAGTCAATAGCAAAATTTTGCGACTCATAAAATGCAATGTGAGTGGCTTTAACTAAAAAATATTAGGAGCTATATTACCTTTAAAATAGCTTATTCAGAATTAATGCATACAGTATTATTTTTGTGATTATGAGTGTGTAATTTTTTTTGGAAAATAAATATACTATTGCAAAGAGCTTACTAACTTATTTAACACTTAACTTAATTAGTGGCGAGTTTCTATTTAAACCTTATTGGCAACTTAAAAAAAAAAAAATATATATATATATGCATATAATTGTTGAAATCTTGCTCCATAGTTTCGGTTTTTACGGCTTCTCGTATGCGAAATCCCCAACTCGGCCGCCTGCCACCACTCGAGTAGATTTTCGTATACAAATCTCGTATACGAGGACGGCAGAATGTTCAAGCATATCAACAGCGCATTTTGAGTGGTCAGTCGGACGATTCGCATACGAACGAAAACTCGAGCATAGGCCCTCAAGTTACTGAGAGCGTTGTGTTTTATTGGTGCTACAGTTTGGGCGGTCAGACTCAAACTCCGCCCACTTCCTTCCCAATAAGATAAATAATTTATCAAAACGTATTTTTTATAAATTTATGAAATACTTTCTTTACTCAGAAATTTAAGAAAAGACTCCAGTAATCGTTATATATTTACTTTATAAATTTAACAATGGAAAAAAGTGGGCGGAGTTTGAGTCCGACTGCCCGGATTACAGCGCCAAAAAGTACAACATTCTCGGTAACTTGACGTACTGCAGCCAAATGACAAGGGGAGGTTAAGCAAAAGGCATTGGTAGATAGGCGAGTGTCAAGACCTGTTTTTCTACGACCGTAGTTCTGGACGATCTGTGGACGTGTGAATCCTGCTTTCTGTCGTCATTTTCACAGCAGCCATGTTGTGGTGACAGAGTAGCCAGCTTCATGCTCACGTATTTCCAGTGTTGCCAACTTAGCGGAATTCCCGCTAGTTTTAGTGGGGTAAATTATGGTTTAGCGGAGAAATTTTCTGTTTAGCGGACAGCGTAATTTTTGACGGATTTTTAGACATTTTACAGTGGAAACTAGCAGTTCTGTGTAATTTTACATGTTCTGGTATCTCCTATATGAATTAGATAATGAGGAGGGTTGGAAAAGATAAACCCTGTTGGCATGTAAACAGTAGCTAGTGTCATTAACTTAAAAAAGGTTATGACTGGAACAAATATTGTGGTGTTGTAGCATTGCAGGACAGGGGATTTTATTTATTTGGTGAATTAATGTCTTATGTCATCATACTTTTCTAATATGTTTAAATTTGTAAGATTATTTTCAGTGGTCTCGGTTTCGGAAAGGGAGAGTAGAAACACAGTCATTTTCCTGAATGTTCTAGTTAGGGTGTAATGTTTATAGTTATGGCCAGGTGGCCTTGGTAGGAGGCAACAGCTTTGTTTTCCTTTTGTGTTCTAGTTTTTCGGCAGGAGTTTTGGCGCAGTTTGTTTATTTAATGCGTAGTTGATAATTATACCCTAGAGGGTTCTAGATCATGGAACGAATGACGAAGGTCACGTCACCGAGAATCAGCCAATGAGAGCACAGCGTGTGGCGCCCCTTCGCCCTTCGTTCTGGAATGTTTGCCTCCGCCATGTTGGAGAATATGTCGTGACACGATCCAGAGCGTACGTGCGTGAGGCTACGGCCCAAAACACTATAATATGTAGGGTTCTGTTTCATATGGTTTTAATTGGTGCTGTGTTTCTGCAATAACTTTCTGTGAATCGGATCTACTGTGTCAAGACTGGTATAATGTATTTCGTGCTGATGTAAACAGTAATATAGGCTAATAAATCAGAAATAGTGGAAAATAGTAAAGTATATTATTTCGGGACAAACCTTTTCTTTAAAATTCTGACGGTGACTGTGGAAATTCAAAATTTTGTCTAAAGCATTACATAACCTACAAAATTAGTACTAATAAATTCGGGAGTACGTGACCACCGATCAAGAGATATGTTCCAGCATATAACCTTGCTTGTTTTGGCTGGGTTATTCCCGAGCTAGTACACTGCTCTAGGAGGGCTGGTGTGCTACATTTGTGACGAGTGGAGCTCAGGCAACTTATGCAAGAGCGAAACGTCGCAGTGTGTTATTTCAAAGTTCAATATTTTATTTAGGCTATAGCCACGACATATGAACTGAATGTGTTGCATTCATAGGGCCATTCTTAATTTATTGTTTTGCAAAAATATACCAAAGTATCTTACAATTTATGTTGTAGGTATTATACATTTTGCGTGAAAATTTTACTGTTCAAAAACTTTCTTAAATTAATATTAATCTTATTACATTAACTTTTTAATACGAATTCTCGACATTGTATACTGTTATCGTCGCAACGAAATACTATACACAAGTCCATAATTAACTTACATTACAATGGGATCACAATGAAGTACCCATTTTCTTGTTCTAACAATCACGGTTGACATTCTGCCACTTACTTGGCAGGCAGATTTATTTTGACATTTCGCGTCAAGATTCCGGCAATAAATCCGCTATCAAGTGTTCAAAAAATATAATATTAAGATGATGTTTTTTATAATTAAAGCTTAATATAACCTATGTTAAATAATATACGTCTTCTCAATAGTCAAATATTATGTCTTATTAATTTTTATTATTATTATTTTTAGCGGATTTTGTAACTAAATTTAGCGGGCTGTAATTCTACGACTTGGCAACACTAGACGTTCGGCGTACGTTTAATTTAGTTTGGCCTTTTAATATTATATTTAATGAATAGAATAGAATAGGTCTTTATTGTTCTGTAAAGCATTTAGGTACATGCTATAGAACTCGTCAAAATTAGTTTACTAATATACATAAATATGTACCTATATAAATACAAAATCATAATAACAAAACAAATCTTACTAATAGATGCTACCAATGCCATATAATAGTAAAAGTAACACAGAAATTGATAAGATCAAACAAGCAAGACTTGATATACACACAAAAACACAAAAGAAAGTACAATAGAAAACATATATACATGATTTTTTTTACTGGTATGATTGTGAACAAAATTCGTCAGTACTGTAAAAAGATTTTTCTACAAGAAACTCAAATAGTTTACTTTTAAATAATGAATAAAGATCAATATCTTTCAAGGTTGCTGGCAATTTATTTAAAAAAATCTTATACCAGTGCTATTTAGTGATTTAATGGTTTTTACTTTGTTGACTGCATGAAGTTGAAAGTTTTCATTAGCACGTGTATTATGCTTGTGAATATCTACTTTCTTACAGTATTTGTGTTTATTTTTATAAATAAGAAATAAAGTTTTAAAAATATGTACCGTATACATGGTACAGTAAGAATATGGGCAGATATGAAGGTTGTGTGACAGCTGTCAGAATGCATATTGTTTAAAATAATTCTAATTATTTTTTTAATAAAAAAATTGACTGTAAATTTTATTTGTTTTGCCCACAGAATATTATCCCATAACTAATATGTGAATAAACATAAGAATAGTAAGCAGACCACAGACACTGTTGAGTTGTATTCAGTACATAACATTACTAACGTTTGAGAGATGTTGAAATTATATTTGTGTGTGGTTTTAATACGTTCAGGCAAGATTTTATTTATTTTAATTCTATTTTATGACTCGTGACTTGTTAATATCTTGTAAAACATTTTATTTGAATAATAATACTTTGATGGTTTTTATATTCTGTGTCGTACTTAGATATGTGCACACATTCTTCTGTTTCATATTTGATTGCTGTAAGCTGAGTTTTAATTGAAGTCTTGAGCTGTCTCTCTCAGGTATTTGGTATTGAGTCCTATTACTAATTTCTTACTGCAGTGCATTACAATTTCATTGTGTAAATTTTGGCTGTTTGTGTTTGTGCATCTAGTCCAGTTGAAGCTTATTCAGTTTGTACTTGAACTCTCGTTTTGCTGATTTTGTGTTCTAACTCTTGTGTTTATTTGGCTTAGAGATTATTTCGTGTTTGGTGTAGTGACTAACGTAGTGTATTTATATTTTCATCTCTACACATTCGTATTTACCTTCTCAGTGTCTTCTCTTGGTAGATTAGAATTTGGTTTTGAGCCTTCTATTAGGCCTAACTACTTAAGGTGGGACATCACTACATATTTTACATGGGAAAATCATACTACTTTCTTGACTGATAACTCAAGGCTGAGACGTCCAACCGAAACCAAACTTTTTTGTGCCAATGACAATTTTGTTGTAAATAAAGAAACTAATTAATTTCCAATGTAGTGCTTTTAAAAATATATTTTTTTAAAAAATCTCAAATTTGTCAACTTTTCAATTTGAGAAAATTCAATTTTTCTATTAGTATCTCTATTGAGTTTTGTATAACTTCTTCAAATATATATTTGTTTGTATGTGTTTATGGAACCGTTTTCATGTAAAACGAGGAAGGAAAACTTGTTATTTGGTTCCAAGCTTTGCTGTGAGAGATCGCACTGAAAAGATGCTTCCCCCACCACCGGCAAGAGCTTTCCCCTCCTTGGGTCGAGCCACGAAGCAAAGCCAGACTAAATTAGTGCGTAAGTTAAGTTTGTGTTCTTCCCGTCCCTCGGGATCACCCGAAGGGAACCATGATCCAAGTGTTTCGTCAATCATCCTAGCTTATGTTATGGTTTTCAGTTTTTATCTGGCAGTCCGAATATATATGTACCTAGTTAGGCAGAAGTATAGTAATAGACATATATTAATGGTCATTCACCTATGCTTCTATCCTTATAATAGTAGTAATGCCATTTTTGTGAAGTGTGAAGTGTTTGTGGCTGGCAAATTTTGTGACACAATATATGCAAGCAACCTACAAACTGTGTGCAGACAAAGTTTACTGTGGCATTTTTAAACTTGTGATGAACATATTTACTCTCTTTTATAGTTTTTTCAAAGTTGCCAGTGATGGTAAAAAACAAATAAAAAAACCATTGTACAACTTTGCAGATAATTTTCACATTTCCAAAGAGCTAGAGTAATTAATCACTAGGCCTACAACATATGTAACAGAAGTTTCTGCAAACAGCAACAGAAATAGCTGAACACGTCTTTTCCTGCTCTAAAACTAATTCCGTTTCTCACACAAATTGTGTATTTTCCTCAGTCATCTCAGAATTTTTCAGTCTGGTTAACTCAATCTTCTAAGCAATGGGCTGAGCAACGGTGTCCCGAAGGCAAGTTGGTTACATTATAATAAAAGTTGGGTCACTGTTAGCCAACAACAATACAATGGCTCTTTTTCTATGCTATATAAATTGTAACACTGAGTCAAGGAAGGTATTCGATCCAATCAGTCTTTCTAAATTTCTTTCGAACTCCAAATGGTTGGTATTCTGTGTATATTGAAAAAGAGTCTAATAAATACCCCAATATCTTTTGGTGGGCAACCTTGCCCTTCTTAGTTATACCTGTAGCAGCTCATGGAAAATAAAGAAATCTAGCTAGCAGCAAAGTTTGTACTGTTATGACAAGTTATATTGGTGGTCATAAATACAAAATTATTAATAAAAACAATGCAGAGGCACTAATGTGACATGATATTTCCTTCGTCATTGACAACATTATATTGTACACAATATTGTCTTGCAATTAATAAACATGTAACTTAATGTTTCCCACCAATTATTCTACTCAGAATAAAAATTACATTTAATAAATACTGCGTGTTTACTTATTTATTTTAACATGAGCAAAATTCAGTACCATGGGCGTTTTACAATTTGTCGTGCATATTGCAGACTATATTCAGCCATAAAAAACACAATGATTAGAACAAGCAATAATATACATAAAAAAACTTATGTGCTAAATTATAGAAGTTATTAATAAAGAAAATCAAACTAAGTTTGTTTCACAAAAAAAATTTAAGAGTTTACAAATAGAAATTTTATGTATGCTGAATTAGTTTCCTGTAATTTTTAAATAATTGTTTTATTCCTTTTTGATTTTTTTGTTTGGTTTTGGTCTGTCAGTAGGAACTCTTTGTACTTTTCTTAAATACACAATGATCCAGTTTTTTTTTAAGTTGGTGGGCAACTCGTTTCAGGCACGACTGGCTGTGTAGCTGAATGATCGCTTAAATGCTGTACTTTTGTGACGTGGTATTTGGGAGTTAATTTTATGGCGGGTGTTGTACGAATGGATAGAGTTTAGCTGTAGTAGTTTAGATGTTAAGAATTTTGGAGTGTTTTTGGGGAGAATTGATTTGAGTTGTTTGGTAAAGTTAAATTGTCGTCTGTTTTCCATTTTCAGCCAGCCGGTTTTAATTAATGATTCTGTGATGTGGTCCTTTCATTTTAGATTATAAACTTACCTTACGCATGCATTCTGAAGTTATTGGACACTGTATTGCAAAGAGTAAACCGGTTTGAAGGAGAGAGGAGAAATGTTTGTTCCAAGAGAGATTATGATCGAAAACAGTTCCAAGGTTACAATAATTTCCGCATTTGGAAATTACAGCTCCATTAATTTGTCTGTGGTTTAGTTGGCAGAAATGTTATAAATCTCTGTGTGCAAGTAAGGTGCTCGTGTTGCATTTCTATTCAGATCGAACTGCTATTACGAAAAATGAACTCATTTCGTCAACAATCTATTTCAAGGTGCTCAACAATGTGTTGTTTTTTTTTTATTGCAGTGCTTATGATGTTCACAAAAATAATAAAGACACCAGAGACTTGGTTGTAATTAAAAGAATACTTGCTGTAAAATACAGTTTTTTTACAAAATGAAATTCCACACATACTATCTCAAGACTTGAAATGGAAAGGTGTGAAATACAAAAGTAAATAATATATACTGCATGGACAATAATTATGCTTAACTGTACAATACGTCCGGCTGAAAATAAAAATGCTGCTGCAGTAGCACAGGAACAGTACACTACACCATTAAAAAGCAACGGCATGACGGAAAACCTAGAATTTTGTGTAAAAACATCTGAAAATGTAACACAATACAGATCTAAAGAGACATTCAAGAAAATTACAGAAGAAATGCTTAAAGAAGTTGTTTTTAGGTTTCTGTGGCAAGGATAAGTTTCAAGGACCAAATGCATGACAAGACATGGACACTGAAGAGTATGAAAAAGCTCAATATTTCTTGATTCTTTAAGGAGTAAAGAACAAAGAAGAACTTTAGAAACTATGCCAGTAAGTCAAAGTGAGAGTGGCGTGTGGTTGCAAGAACGCAGAAAACTATTTGTTGCTTCACATTTTGGATCAGTTTGCAAATGCAGCAAAACAACAGAATGTGACTCTCTAGTGACAATTATTTTGTACGGGAAATCTCTACAAAATGAAACCATCAAATATGGACGAGAAAACGAGAAAGCAGCATATGAATATTTTCAGAGTAATTATTAGTCCACGTGATCTCTTTGTTGATGAAAAATTATAATTTTTGGAAGATATTCCGTGTTATATACTAGACGTTTAATGCCCGTTTTCTTCAGCAGACTTACATCTGGAAAAAGCAAAAACTCACGGAAAGATGTAATCATTTAAGTGCCTAGATGGAAAAATTGTGCTCAGTTAAAATGACTGTCAATTCTTTCATGTGTTGGGGCCACGGTAGCCGAATGGTCAGACCATTCGCCTCCACCAAGGCAATCCGGGTTCGATCCCCTGGCAAGGTCGATCCCCGGATTTCTGCATGTGGGAATCGTGCCGGACGATGCCACTGGTCGGCTGGTTTTCTCGGGATCTTCAGTTTCCCCCCGCCCCTGCATTCTGGCGCCACTCCTTAGAGCCGGTTTAGACGGGGCCACTTTTAGTGGCGAACCCGCACCACACCCAGAAGCCACTTTTAGAAGTACGTTAAAGTTAATGGGTGTATTTAGACGGAGCCACAGCAGTGGCCGGAGTAGGCGTTAGTGGCCAGCCTGTGACGGCAGTAATGGACCATTGGTTGGCATGTACGCATTCAGACAGAGCCACAGCCACTGGCCTTTTCTGCCATGTTGCGCCAACAA
>PNEQ01091732.1:18164-49021 GCA_003012365.1 Medauroidea extradentata
CCCCCCCCCCCCTTCATCGTGCTCGCCAGGAGACTTGAACTTCGTGAACCTTCGGCCGTCTTCGGCTGTTCTCATGCCTCCCCTCCCTTCCTCCCCTCTTCTCGGCCGTCTGCCGGGTGGAGTGAGCTAGCTCGAGGCAGTTGTCGTCCGTGCTCCGTCTTATGAGGTTGGTGCGCTTTTCTCGTGGCCGACACGGCACCTACGATACTTCTGTCAGTTCTTGGTAAGTTTCAGTTTCATTCGCTTTAGTTCGTTTAATGATTTCTGTCTTACATTCACTTTCTGGTTAACTTCACTCACGTTTGGTGCCATTTCGGCCGTGAGGGGAACGTTCCCTTTGTTTTGTTTAACTCTGTGCCATTCGACTCCGTTACCAATCATTGTATTTGCTATGAATAATGCCGCATTGCGTACTTTTGACGTATTTGTATACACTAATTTGCAGTTTTCACAATAAATGTAATTGACTTGAATCTTTGTTGTTAAGTAATTATCAGTGGTTAGTTGCCCAGTCCTACGTGTACTATGTTACCAGTTTGTGTGCAGTGTGGGAGGATAAGGACAATTGGCCCTGACAGGCACGATGTGCGTGCCCGTGTGATACAGGCTAGCAGCACCTTGTGTATTGGTGATAACACAAATTGAGCTGCACACGTCTGAGTGAGACGGGCTCAAAGCAAGGGAAATATCGCAGTGGATTGCACATTTGTTCAAACAATTAAATGTAGAAGATTTTATATCGGCTATTGAGGTGCAACCTCGGAAACGTCAGAATACAGTGCTGTGTAAACAAAGCCACGCGTGTACTATATAACCACTTGCATTGTTATAAGTAGCGTCAAAAGATCATATCTTAATCTAATATTTAAAAATAGTAACGGTTGAAACACGGGACTCATCATAATAGAATTATTAATGCAATCAGAAGCAATGAATGGAAGTTATTTAATTGTTGTTACTGTAACAGCTCTCGGGGCTTACAAGAAAGTGTATAAAGCCTCATGTAATTTGAGACACTGGTTTACACTACTTCCTGCATTGCCAAAGACAATTAAATTAGTTTAAATCTCGGTTATATATTTAGAAATGGTAAATAGGATGGTACTTACGTACAAATTTCATCACAGATTTTTAAATTATGCTACATAATCATTATAACTTAACAGCCACGTGAAGTAGACCAGCGCAGAAATCATGGCAATCCAAACACAAAACAAGTTATATAAAAACGATGCCTTGTCACTTTATTCTGTTGTTTAAGGTACTCAATAGTGTATCCATTCGTAATATATCTGGTTAAATAAACATATATGATGTTACCACATATATATATATATATATATATATATATATATATATATATATACACATATACACACACATTATTTTAGCTCAAATCATTATTATAATAATCGAAACTACAAAAACCTCCTTGACAATGTCATTTTTGCATTGTTGGCTATGAAACAAACTAACCTTTATTTGGAACACATTTAGAGGGTGTGGGTTAAAATCTGTTCCTTGCTAATTGTTTTATCATATTGTAATGTATACAGCAACAGATTGGAAAATGTAATTATAATGGAAATAAGCATTATTTCCGATTTTAGTATCATTACATTTTAAGGAAAGCAAATGACATGCATTGCACGTGTCTGTGACATAAGTGATTTTTAAAATAGGCAACAGGCGTAGATAATGACTTGCTAACTAGGAACTGGTATAACAATGGAAAATAAGGACACGAATGGGTAATCAAAAAAGTGTATATGAAATTATAAAAGTTTGAAATACTAACTGCTTAGTAAAATTTACAATAATGTTTCCTTTTCACATAGTCCACAGCTGTTAGTACATATATGAACAACATACAAGTATTACTGTAAAATACATAACGTTATATACATAAAAGGTACGTTCGTAGCAGTCCGATTAATTCCTACTCTCTGTAGCAAATCTTGTCCAACTGCCAAGACAGTGTCCCCTGTGTACTAAAGTGCACTTGTGTCCCATATTTTGTTTGCTACTCTTCCTTCTTGGTTACCTTTTCACTTTTTTTTGGAACACTCCCATAATATTCCGTTGCTGCTCCATCCTCATCTTACTTCACCTACATCTACAGCATAATAAAACTGCCATATTTCAAAGAAATTGTAGACGTGACTTTACGCACAATGTTTATTGTTAAGTCCTCATAATTGTGTTGGAAAGAAAAGAAATAATTTCTTAATTAATGTATTTTTATAATGTAGTTTTTTTAAAAACTTTAATTACTGTCGATTCTTACAACATGCTCAATACGCAGACAAAAAATGGACATTTAAACAGGCCTAATACAAATTCGTGCCAATAGTATTATTACACAAAAAAAGAAATTGAGTTTACTTCTTTTAAAAGAAAATATGCTGTTGAAGTCAATGTCACGTCAGTTCCCAATTAACTTGAACTGTTTTTTTGTTGAAATTTACTGAATTTATGGCTTCTTACTGAGAAATACATTGGTTAGTTATTTCGTGATCCTTTGTAAAATGTAGTAACTTCAGTAATGCTTATCGTTTCCCAAAAATTCGAAGAAATCATTGTGTTGATTCGCATGTGCCGTTAAGTACCACATAAAAAATTACTTTGTAAAAATTCAATCAAACATAAAATACTGTTTGGTTATACCTACTTTAAACTGTGAAAAAAATTACTTTCCTGTGTGTCGAGTTGCTGTTATTTAGGATAATATTTATTTTCCCATTGTGTAAATGATGGTTTGTTCATGCTGGCCGAATTTACACATTTAATGATCGGTGAGTGATAGCTACAGTTTTAAAAATGAAACGATCATTATATTATTGTATATTCATGTATGTTGCACATACTTATACTGCACTCAAATCAATTATAAATAATAGACATATTCGTACTGCACTCAATTCCACTATAAATATGTATCATATTCGTCGAAGTATGCTGATAAATCCTTAGTTAACTTTAGAGCTTATAACACACTACAAACTGGAGAAGTTTAGAATGGCTTTGAATATTAAATAATTCTCTATATTTATGCTAAAAACAAATCACCATGCCCGATTTTGGTTTATGTTAATGTTTTGTCCTACATATTATCTTACGGTTATAAATCCATGTTGGAAACTCACTAGGACACGTCGCCGGCGCTGCCATATCTGCCAGGCCAAGGCTCGGATACAGACACAGTAGAAAGGCTATTATTATCTGTCATTCGCTACCCCACCCTGACCTTGCGCGCACTTACTCGCGCCAGAGGGTTGCGTGTATTTTGACCTGCAGTGGAAATGGCCTGGAGCGTGGGTAGACGCGTAGATCATCCCCTCGTTCCTTTCTGTTGCGAAGACCGACCGGTTTGTGGGGGTAAACTACTGCCCCGTTCTCCTCCGTCCGCTGTAAGGTACTTGGCCTACACACCCTATTTAATTTTTCCAAATTTGTTTGTTGTGCGGAATTGTAGCTTTGTGTTGGCATAGAGACGTAATGTAACCATAATCTTAACTTCCGCAACTTTGAAATACGTTTGTACGTAGTTTTCGGCGTCAACATAGCTTTCCCGAGATGCTTCGTGGAGCACTAGCTATAATGGAAGGGTGTAGGCTAGCTGTTGCCCGGTGCTTGGAAAACCTGGCTTGCCGAGTGTAGTGCGTCGAGATCACCGAGTCATAGAATTAAGAAAGGACATGTGAGTAGTATCTAAGTTGCAGAGCCGGGACTTAACACCTCAATGTTGGTGTGGACAAAGGCAGGCGTACAACACTTTCAGTTAAGCGAGACGTAATTTCCACAATAACTTATGTGTTTAACCTATTAATTTACGAGCGGAGGGCTTTACCATAAATACGAGTAATTTCTGTTAACAACTTGAGTGTAATGTGAGACAGATGAGAGCATTCAGGGCTGAGGAAAGTGTAATAATGTATGTGGAATCATTTTTTATTGTTTTCATTGAAGGGGAAGCCATCTTGTAACCTTTCCTTCTTATTAGTTGCCCAGAGATATATACAGTCTCAAGAATCGCCGAGCGCGAAGGAGTTGTTTAAGTAGAGACTGGGATAATGTGATTTCTCGAATGGAGCAATAATTTCAATGAGTTTAGGAATGCTCTCGGTAGGTAGAGTGCTAACCTATGGAGATCGTGTTGTGGTGCGCCATCTCTGGGCACTTCCGGAGAGAAGTGAGGAGGATGCTGGGAGTCCAGCATCCCGGATGATTTTCCTTCTTAGCTATCTGGATGTCGAAGTGATCAGATGCGTACGGGGAGAACTCCCGTGGGCTCACGTGCCATGGAGATCCTTTAACATCAGGGCTATGGCATTCTGTTTTCTGGTAACGTGAGCCATCGGGCTGCGCAAATAATAATATTGATCCGAATTTAGATATTCATTTGCAGTATAAATTGGATGTAGGCTTGAGGTGAGAGCCCACCTTGTGTGTTGTACAGGGATCTGTAATGGTGTTTTTGAGATTGAATCTGTGAATTCAATAAACATAGTGCGGCAGAATGGTACTTTTATCGTGTATTGGTAATAACGATCTCAGTGTACCCCTAATGAGGTAAATATTTAGAGGGTTTTCGCTCTTCTCTTCTCGTATCCACTACACTGAGGTAAGAACGTGTGACTCTACCATTGAAACTACGGCTAGCCGAGGGCATGTTAAATCCAATAACATCCTAAGGGCGAATTACCGAGGGTGCGTTTGTGGGAGCACATGGTCGGCGTGGGCGCAACAAACTGCAGTATGTGTGTAGGGGAGCAGTGCCACCACACCGCTCAGGACAGTATGTAGTGGGAGTAGCTCCGACAACATGTTTTTCACTTCCCCTTACTCCCCTTCAACTCTCTAGACAGTGTCTCTGCGACAGTCTTTGCACTTTGTCCAAGATGTCCCGCCTTAAACATTTCAGAACTCATGGCTTTTAAAAATGTTTACAATTTTCGATTATTGTTTGAACTTTATACTATATTCAATTTACAACATTCTTTATTTGATAATATTTTTAATATTTTAGTGTTTGGTGTTATCTAACACAATTTTATCCTATTTGTCTATTATTTGATTTGTTGTCTGTTTAGGGTCATTTGAATTGCTTTGATAGTTTACACCTTGCTGAGTTTTCAATGGTCTTCTGTTTTAACATTAAATGTGATGGTTTTAATTTGGTCCTTTTCTTACAGGTTTTTTCTTAAAAGCGTAGATACTTGTTGTTTAGTTTTTGTTGACAGTTCTGGTACTTTATGGTGCTTCTCGGGTGGATTGGTTGGTTGCACTGATCTACCTGGAGTAGCTGCTTTTTCCCCAGGTTGAACCCTGCAGTAGCACACTGTTGCAGCTACTCCTAGTGGTATTGGTGTGGCTGGCTTCCTGCTCTGTTGCTGTAATGTGGTACCTGTGTGGGTTGTTTCTTTAAGGTAGTGTATTATCCTTTTGTTTTTTCTTAGTAATTTTGACAAAATTTTAGCATCATATTTTGTTTTCTTTGACACACTTAGTCTATTTACTGTTGTTTTGAAAGCTATATTTCTTTATACACATTTAATTTACATTCTGTATACGCAGTTTAAAAAATTAATTAATTATTTGCATTCAAATCAAATTAAAATTTCCATTTTTATGAATAATCTCTAGTAAATTTAAATTTTTTTTATTCATGAATTATAATTTATTTATCATACATTTTCTTAACTTCTGCTAAAATTTTGGTAATTTAATATAAATTTTGTTTTTTTCTTGTTTTTGGGTTTTGGCTTCATGTTTCGGTACTTTGGTACTCATGTTTCCACATGTCCTGTGAGCACGTTTTGAGTGTTGCCTGCTCCTTGAGACATGTTAGACACTTTGCTGGTTTTGGTCTTCAGTAATGGTTACATCCTTGTTTTATTTGGTCACTTTACTGTCTATTTCCTCGTTCTAGTGTGGTTCACTTTTGGAATGGCTTTGGTATGGGACTTGGTCGTTTCATTAGTGAGCATTCTTTCTTGCAACTTAACCTCTTTGCTGATTATTAATTTGATTTTTACTATTTCTTTTGGTCTTGTTGGTTGCCAGTATATTTTGGTTGTCTTGTTTTGTGGGTTTTCAGTTCTTTTCAGTGTGGAACTTGTCTGGTGTGGTTGCTCTTTGTTGTTGGTGGATTGATCACCTGTCAGCAGCACTGAATGCACACTTTTAACTAGCCTAGCTAGTGACAGTCAGGGCATTTTTGCTGGACTAGTGCCAGTTTTGTTGGGTTTTGTCCTTCTGTTTGTGTCTTTTGTTTGGAGTCGTGTGCTTGTGGGTCTGCAGCCTCTTCACATGTTTTGTTTGCCTCTTAGTAGGTTTGCTCCTGGACACTTAGACACTGCCTTTCTTGTGATGTGTGAAATACCGAAAAATCCATGGTACTATGTTTAAGTTTCTTTGTACATATTAGTTTGTAAGTTTGTTTTAAGGAGTCGTGATTTGGGTATTTAGTTTCCCTTCACGTTTTGGTTCTCCTTTTCTTTTATTTGGGGTTGTGGGAAGTTTCTTGACACCCTGTTTTGTCCCTTTGTGGATTTTTGTTGTCCTGGGTACTTGTTACCTCCACTCTGTTTTGTTCTGTCTGCTACACTTACAAGCTACTGTTTGTTTGTATTTTAACAATTTAAAACTCTTGCTATTTCTTCTTTATGTGTTTCATATACTATGTTGATACTTCTTATCAGTGTTGAAGTTAATGATAAAACATTTTAATTTCATTTATACTGGTGTTTATTTCTTATTATTAATAATACATTTTGTCTACGTGCTTAGTTTTGGTGTTCTTCTGTTTTCCATGTTAAAAATGTTTCATTTATTTTTGTCGACGCTTTCAGGGCAGAAGTGTGTGCCGTATCAAATACGACACAATGTAAATAATATACATATTACATTTTTTAAATTTATATTTCCTAAATTCAGGCTAATTATTTTTTTTCATTGTTATTAACACATTGAACACTGCGCACTAGTACAGTAGTTATCTCCTACAGAACTGGCCTATTTTACCAGTTTAAACAATTTTGTGTGTTTTTGTGAAAAATTTTGAGATGCATAACATTAATATTCTTTGAAAGATTATTCTTTCTTCTTTTGATATATTTTGTATAGAAAATATAATTAATTAAATTTTAGTTACAAATATTTTAAAAATCATCAAAATTCAACTAAAAAAATTTTTCTACCAACATTTTTTGCAATAATTTAACCATAAATATTTTTTATGCTGATGATACAGTTTCAATTGTAAGTACAGTAGAGTCTCATTATAGCGAAATGTCACGATTCTGGATTCGAACTTCGCTATAGCAGTGTCTTCGCTATAGCCGAATTTGGCCAATTCTGACCCCTCAACCCAAAAATTACATTAAAACTGTCTTTAATGTTATTTAATTACAAAGTATTTTAAGGAAATATAGGTTTATTTCAACAGGTAAGTATGTGCTGGTTATAGTGATACCCAACAAGTATGGGTGCAACTATTCGCTAAGTCAAAACGAGCCAAAATCTCCGCCACGGCGTGTAAGTATGACTATCAATCGCTGGACCGCCCCAACGGTGTCTCGCCCGTGCGGGCACGCGGCAAGAGTACATGCGCTGGCAGCCAACATGATTACCCTGCCGGCTGCTGCAGACCAATGTAATCAGTTTGACGAGTGTAGCAATATAATCATTTATTTATTTTAGCATGCATGCTCTGATGATAATTCTGTGTCCCCTTTCACACTGTGGCACGCGTCGAGTAATTTGTGCGCTTGCCCGAGACATATAAGTCTGCTTGGACGGGTGAATGTAATTGTTCACTTGTCCGTTGGGCAGGTAATGCTAGTGTTATTTTCCAGCAAAAATAAGCAATGCCAACATTGGTAGTTTGTTTATTTTCGCGCACTAGTAGTGAACTGTGTTAAGCGGCGGCATGAAGCCATTTAGTTGTAACAGAAGTCTGCGCACGTGTATGCATTGACTTTGAGCAAGGTCATAAGTTTGTTATTTTATTCCAGCAGTGTGCCGACAGAAAACATGTCTGACCTACGTGAGCGCTACCAAATCTAGATAGACAGTTCGATGAATAGCAATGCTAAGGCTAGACATGCTTGTTTTCACACACGGCCCACCACCCGTGATTTTCTTTAACTTTTTATTTTTCTTTCTTCCCAGTCAGCTATCCAAACAGACTCGTTCCAAGACAAAAAAATGTGACTTACGCTTGTTCCTACGCTATTCCTGACGGTGTGTACGATACTTTAACAATGCAATGGCCAGCCCGCAAGGATTTATTGCTTCTCGCTCAAGTTTATGGGACGTTTGTTGAAATTGCCATTAAACTAACAGATAAAAACACGTACGGCCGACTGTGTGAGCATGAAGGAATCAGAACAGCAAATGCACTGACAGAGGATGCGTCCTCTCATCCGCCGTCCTTGCTGCTTATCTCATAAAGCTTAAGGACTATGGAGTAAAATATGAGCAGTAGCAAGCTAAACAGAGATAAGCACGAGTAGTTGTGTGGGTGTGTGTCTGTGTGAGGGAAAGAGACAGCGCTATCGTATCTCCCAAGAGGCATTTCTTCGGTACGCGTGGTGGGTGTGTGTGTGTGACTCAGGTATAGCACAGCTGGCGGCAATTATTCTTAATGAAGAAACAGCATATGTCCGCCATTATTCAGTCAGAACACGCAGTTCTTGTTTCAAATAGCCGTGTCGTCATCTAAGCTGAGCGGAAGAATTTTGGGAGCGCTTGACAACAGAGTGTTTCTAGCATCGGAGTCTTCCTCTTTTTATCTCACCCCCCATCCATCCATCCATTCCGGTCACGTGTTGCTGGCTGGTTGGCTGTGGTTTTTTATGTACAAGCAGGTTGAGGGAGGGAGAGAGACATTATTGAACTCTCTCATTTGCGCGAGTATCAGAGCATCCCTCAACTTGTTATTCATACACAGGATTTAGACCCAAGCGACAGAGCAGCGGGCTGATGCACTTGGCCACGTCGCCGAAACAAATACCTACTCACTTCACAAGGTCACGTACATCGCAACAAGCCTGCTTCACATGGTCACGAATCTCGCTGCAAGCTGGCTTTACACGACTCATCATACATGTTTCTACTCATGTAATTCACATTTTTCGTGGAATTTTTTTGCAATTTTTTGACGGTTCCTCTAAAAGACTTCACTATAACCGTGTTTTCGCTATTTCCGTGTTCGCAATGACGGGATTCTACTGTATTACCATTACAAAACCTTTCAATCTTCAATGTGGTATGTCGACACACACACTTCTGTGTGTCTACAAACACACGCACATACATACACATATATATACACACTTTTACATGTATGAGACAAAGTCCATGTTACTGTGTTTGCAAATGTGTAAATTTTACTTCAGTCTGAATGGAAGCATTTTAGAGTGTGTGTATATGTTTATTTTTACACAAACACACATAAACACACAAACACACACATGCACACATACACATTTACGTGTGTATGTGTGAGTTATGCGTAAGTTCACTCTGAAAGCTATTTTTGATGAAATTGTAGTCACATTTACACAGTAGAAGCAAAAGTGTATTTTACATTAGTTTCCTGCACATCTAAATGTTATACAAATAAAAACAATCAATTCTTACTTTAGTTTTTTTTTTTATATAAAATCTTTGTTTTACTGTTATGAATAAATATTTATTTTTTTGGTGTGTATAAACCTTTACGTATTTCAAATGTAACAATTATTTCAACGAACATAAATGTAAGGTAACAGGAATCAGTTTCCATTTACAAATCAAATAAAAAAGTGAGTATAATTTTTATTTTACAAACATAGGAATTTTTTTTATTTTAGTTTTACAAAAAGCCATAAGAGCTTTATTTTTTCCTACACAAAAAAATAATTTGTGATGTTTTGATTTTATAAACACTTTCACAATTCACATGTGACATTCACATCAATGAACATAATGGGGAACATTCACATTTCTTAGAAATATCTAGAACTGCTCGAGATACTCTTTTATACACATATAAATGTAACTATTAACTTTTTATCCCGTGAAAATCTGTAGGAATTGAGTTATTTGAGATTAAAAACAGTACTTAGCCAGGCGTTATCACGTGACCGCGAAACGCTTTCTCACTGGTCTGACGTCACACCTTAGTATCCGCATCCGCGCTCTGGCTGCGCTCATAGCAGATAGAGGCTATAAACAATTTGTTTGTTGAACTTGCGGGAAGAAATTGGCTTTTTTTAAAAGCACAAAGTGATAATCTGCCCCGAGTTTATTCTGATATGATACAAGACTATTTTAATTCCAGTTACGTCATTGGAGCGGTAACGAAATGAATTAAATTACAAAGGCAAGTTACTCATAGTTTATTTCTAAAGTACGGTACATTACCGACAAATAACATAAAACGTACATGTGAGTAGTCATACATAGTACGACACTACTCAAAATGCTGTACTGGTATTAAAAACAATTGCCTCGCAATATAATGAAGTACCAGCACTGAAAGCCATAACTGTTCGTGATTTGCGTGACGGCCGCGCCATTCATGACTGTACCGTAGGAATGTTATATGGAAAACTGAATATTTTACGCGAAAATCCGTACTGCAGACGTTGTTTGCCTGTAGTGACATACTGTAAGTCATATGTAAATCAGAAATATTCTGGTTCTTTTGATTACCGTAGGCCTACCTTGAAGTTACACTACCGTCGCGTCGCAGGCACACTACACTCACCCACTTGGCCGGTAGGGCTATCCCAGCGGCCGCCACGCGAGTACCGTTCTTGCGGTGTGGTGACAGCACTCGGCCCAATTAGTATCAAATACAGGATGTCCCGAAAATACCTTCCGATATTTACACAGGTTAAAGTATGCAACAAAATAAGACGAAAACATGTTGTTCACTGTTCACGTAAACTCAATATTAAGGGCGTTATGACAAGTTAAAGATAAACCTTTAAAACCGTATTTTTCCAAAATATGGGAAACTACGCCGCATACAAAAACAATATTGTTAGCGTTGCTTAACGTTATTGGGATCTTCAAACCGACAGCATATGGTGCTTGATATAGGTGGTTCGGGATAAAGTGAGCACTCGAAATAGCTCTGCTAAGTTCTATTTCCAGCCAACTCGTATATTTCCACGCATAACTGCTAACAACGGGTATGTCTAACTTCTCTGGACACTTCACTTGATGTTTGCGCGTGTAAAATACATGGTGTAGTCTGTATGAATCGATACAGTTTATTTTTTAAAAAAATATTAATATATATAAAATACAATTATGTCAATTTCGGTTATGTTTGTTTCTATATTGTTGTATTTAAATAGGAAAATAAATGGAATTATATCGAGTAATTCCGCTGCCAACCATACAAGCAGTAAGACAACTATGTTAATGTTAAATTATACGCAGTCGCGGCGAGTGATATTTTTCAAAGGTTATATTTTAGTGCTCACTTTATCCCGAATGACCTACTTCTACCCTTTGGAAAATAGCAGAGGTGGCTACCCTCTAATTAAGTACAACTGATTTTACCATAAGGTTTTCTCTATATTTGAAGGTGGTTTGTTTAGTAATGTTACCTGTGTAACAAAAAAGGTGCTCCTGTTGCAACTGGCTTTTTTATAGAATATCTTGCTTGCGTAAAACACAAATTAATTTAAATGAAAATTTTGCTCAATAAACAAACATTTTATAACATGAGCATGTAGGCTACTATAACTTTCCGTGTCTGTCCCAATTTTGGAATGTTGTGACCATGTTTTATTAAAATATTGTATAATGTAGCGACCTATTTTAATTGTTGGTACAAATGTTGTAATTAGGGTTGTATTTGAAATAGTTTTGCTTATACTTCAATAGCTCTATGTCTGTAGTCCTGATAAAATATTTCTCATTATCTTGTTTAATATTATATGACCATCTCTACCCTGTCACCAGGAAAGAAATGGATTCAAAGAGTGGAAAAGTAAAAACATAAGTATAGAATGAAGCACATACTAGTATGTACAAAACAGAAGAAAAAACTGACATAGGCCTACCGTATTTTGATTTTGCATTACAACATTGTTTTCAGTTGTTTTTGAAACACTGATTGGTGTGTTCCTTTTCATTTGTGGAGTTCTTTAAATGGTTTGTACATAGTGTGACTTTTGCTCCATGTCAAATATGTACAGTATAAAAATTGCAGTTATTTGGCATACATAAATTCGTTCAGCCTTCAGTGTTATAAAGGACGTGGCCCATTTAAATGAAATTAACTGTGATGATATGCAAATATATAGGTAAAATTAATCTAACCAAATTGTTGTTAATATTTCTGTCATCTTTTTACACTGTATTTTTTAATTTACGCTTTATTTTCAATGTTGAAATAACAGCATAATGTGCGCCAATATACACGTGTTTTTTTTTTCCTCAAATTTATTTGCAATAGTTTTTTGGTCAATGTGTGAACTTTGATAAAAAATAAACTACAATAGGCCCACCTAATGTAAATACCTACAAATGATTTAAAACTATTTAATCATGTCATTCCCGTTCGATGTAGACTGACGTAACTCGCATTTAAGGTTAGTCCAATTGACTTCATGATGAAAGGTTTTTAAGAAATAGTGAATTGATAACACGATTTCAATTTTTTTTTGTGAAAATAATTATTGCAGAAGTAAAATAAGTTACATTTACTTACTTCAAAATGATCTTAACATATAAAAACAACTGATTTCGGTGAAACATCTTCATACCATCGGTGAATGGCGTTGAATTATTTCTTTCGTTTACATTTTTTTTGCGGGATAGTGATGAATATTTTGTCCGGTGTTGCAGTCGAAGTGCTTGTGCACTGAGGTATTATGCCCCATTTAACGTTTTTATGATGATGTATTTTATTATTTTCCGTTCCCATGACGTTAAACCCTAACCACTGGGAGTAAACTACCGCCACGACCCATGTAAACACAGGCGGCGGGCGAGCGCGTACTAAGGTGTGACGTCATGAGCGGCTCAGACGGCCAACCGTGTTTTGGCGTGCATTCAAACTGCAATATTTTCATTTGGCCATAACTTTCACGTTTTTCAACTTAGAGCTGCGATACTTTGTACATATGATATTTGTACCGAACTGACTGTGAAACCATCGTCAGAAAAAAATGTGAATGTTGCCCATTGTATAAATGCAACAAACAAACACAAAATCTATAATATAAAAATGAATCGCAAAATGTGTTGGTAAGCGCATAACTCAACAACACCTGGACTAATTTGGCCAATTGTTTTTTTTTTTTTTTTTAATGTTCGTTGAAGTTCAAAGATGGTTTTTACGGCGAGAAAAATTCGAATAATTGCTGGGAAAAAAACCTAAAAACTAGAGTCAATTTGAGCTTTATTGCTATTGTTGTTTAAACAATGTAGGTATGTTCCTGTGATCGAGGCCTTAAGCATTCACTCAGGTATTGTATAAAGTTTGGGGTGTGGGAGGGGTGGGGTTACGGGTTCATATCCAGTGCAAGACTTTGCGATCGGAATTACATGACATCATACAAGCATATTGCGCGTACTCTTTACACTGTTATTGAGTACGCTAGCTGTTAAATGCCGGGCGGCTGTTTTGCGGTGGAAGCCGCAGCCGGGCAGCTGTTTTATCGAGAAATAAAGATGAATTTAAAAAAAGTACGCTTAGCGCAGTGGACTGGACAAATCTGTTTGTATTTGATGTTTTAAAGATAAACAGTGAATATTGTATAATATAGAATATAGTATCACCATCAATTAACACGTAACTAAAAGTTAGTTACTCTTTTCTATAGTACACGCGGGTGAAGCCGCAACGGGACAGCTAGTATAATATAAAAGTAATCCTATAATATTCAATTTTGTAAATTAAGTACAAATTTGAGAAAAGATTGAAATTTGCATTTACTTTTGTAGAAATTATTTACCATATTATCTTTCTAAACATTTTTACATATAATAATATATCAAAAAATTTCCATTGACAAAAACCAATAACAAAAGATTTTACATATGAAGAAAAAAATTTAACTGGACAAAAAAGCATTGATATTCGTGTCTAATTTTGTAAAAACAATGCCCAAAAATGTTACAAGTGTGAGTAAATATACAATTTCACAAATACAGTAAAAGGTTTCACCATCTCTACCTTGTTACCTACTTATAAATACAAATAAAGAAACTTCAAATAAAAACTGGAGATTACAAGTTAGTAGTTTACGTAGCCATTTGTAAAGCAGTTCCTTTATAAATGCAATATGAGAGTCATCAGGAATAAAATATTGTTTTAGAGTATATTTACACACTATTATATTCTTATCTAAACAATTAGGTCAATATGTAGCCTACTCAAAAAAATAATAATTTATAATCTGCTTTTGTGTGAAATGCCTGAAAGCATGCTGGTACGCACAACCCTACATCACAATCTGTACAATACCACCTACTTTCTTTTCTGAGTCTTTTCCCAGTCTCTTTTTTACCTCTGTCGGAGCAAACCTTGCAATATATCGTGGCATTGACTTTGTTTGCAGTTGGTGGAATTTTTTCTGGGAAGGGTCGTGCAGACAATCTGTCAGCTGATGTGCTTGGTCAAGGTGAATCACTGAGGACTTGTCCACCTTTTTCTGACAGCTGGGTTCCAAGTGCTGTTATGAATGCAGCTATACAGACATTTTTTCTTGTCTTTTTTTTTTCTTAACACAATGTATGAATTTACAACTGCCATGACTAACAAATGGAAAAATGTTTTCTTCCACCATTTCATTGTTTTTAGTTGAAATGGATAATAGCTCAGTAGCTGATCAGATCTATCAACACCTGTCTTGTTGATGTTGTAATCAATAATAGCATCTGGCTTTGATTTGTTTGCACGGCCACCTTTGGCTTTCATTGACACGACACTGGATGTTGCCTTGTGTTTGGTTGTAAGACAGAATACATCCCTGGTATCTCTCCATTTCACTGCTAGAATGCAACCTTTTCTACGAAACACAGTTTCTCCTTTTTTCAATTTGGATGTCTTGAAACTGGCAGGCATACCTTTCCTATTCTTCATAACAGTACCCACAGCAAGTGTCTTGTTCTCCCACAGCATAGTGAGTACGACTGGACTTGTGTAGAATCTATCCATGTATAACGTATAGCCCTTCCCTAGATACTGCAAACACAATCTGCGCACCACACTTGAAATAGTATTGTCAACATTTCCTTTTGAGCTTGAATAAATTTCACAGTTCAGCATGTAGCCAGTTTCAGAGTCACAGAGCAGGTAAAATTTTATCCCATACTTATTCGGCTTGTTTTTCATATAAACTCTAAACCCTACTCTGCCACGAAATTGACATATACCTTCATCAATTACTAAGTTTTCTGATGGAGCGAAATTTTTCCTACATTTATCTACAAATGCATTGAAGAAAGGCCTCAGTTTATGAAGAGGGTCATGTCCCGGCTCTCCCCTAGATATGTAGGTAGCATTATTGTTCAAGTGTAGCATAAACAATATGGCTTAAAACCTGTCTCGTGATAGCAAATGGCTTGCAAATCCTGTCTGTAGAAACGGGTTCGTCGATCAGTAATCACTTATCTTTGGAAGTTTCACAACACACATATGCAAAATGTTAGAAAAAATAAATAAATTTCATGCAACGTCACTGTACTCTATTTATGCCGAAGTGAATTATTTTTCAATTTATTTGGTCGTTTCAACTTGTCAATAGTCGAAGATGCATACCTGTTGGTTTCAGATTTTATAGTTTTAATCATGTCAGAGTCACAGAAAGCACTGAAACAATCCAACTTGCTACTGTTCTCATCTAAAGGCGCTATGACCCCTGTAGTTTCTTCAAAAACCGGAAGTTCAGGCTGGTTGTCGAGGTCAGACCAACCAGGATCCCTTGTGTTTTCTGCTGGGATCGGCAGTGGTTGGTACTCATCTGGAGGGACGGGGAAGAAAATATATATTTAGATAACAGGAAAATTTCTCATACTTTAATGAGGAATGCAGATTTTTTATTTATATATATTTAGACATTTTATGTGCCCCAGAACAGCACAAGGCCTTAGTAGAGAAACATGAGAGAAGGGGGTAGGAGTCGGCCAGGACCTGTTGAAGGAACCGTCCCATCATTTGCCTGGAGTGATTTCATAAAACCATGGAAAACCGAAATTAGAATAGCCAGAGCCAGGGATCAAACCCAAGTCCTCCCAAAATGTAACGCGAGTGTTTTACCACTGCTACACCCTGCTCGGTTTATGATACAGGATTAATTTTATTTTAGGATTCTGTCATTTACTCTGATCTCATTTATCTTTCTTGCGATTCGCAACTGTACATTTGAATTTAGAAGTGAAACAGTGAACGAAAACTGTGCCTACAATGTTCTCACTTACAAGTAATGGATGAGAGTATGCTTGTCAGTGCCAACTGCCCAACCGGAGGAACTAGCTTGACATTCCAGTAAAATAGAAAAATTTATGAGGTGATATGAAATGGTAAGGATAGATAGCAGAATGTAAATGCGTGGGGAAGAAAGACTACCCTGAGAAAACTATCTAAACACTGGCAAAGTTCACTACAGCGAAAATCGTTTATTTTTTATTTTTGCTGAAATTAGAAACTGGGCTGTTATATGACGAGAGGCTATCACTCAACCCTATAAATACGCGAAATATTTCAATTCAATTTTTGAAACAATAATAAAAAATTACAATTCTACTGCTAAATTTCACACACACACACACACACACACACATATACACACACATATACATACATATACACACACACACACACACATATATATATATATATATATATATATGAGATTTTTGTACACTGTGGGTAGTTATATAACTTCGGATCATGAGCTGTGGATATCGTACTAGGAAACTAAAAAAAAGTAGTGAAATTGTTTTGACATAGACCTACAGGGCGTGAAAATAGCGCAGTTGTTTCTTGGGTGTACTCTCATTGTCAATGTTTCACACTTATATTCATAATTTGGTTTTTACAAGTTGGTGTTTATGGGTTGTAGAGTAACAATGTAAGTTACAAACGATAACCGGTTTACTGCCCTAGTTTTTTATCAAAGACTCACTTACATATAGTTTCGAGAAAAAAAAATTTGGTTCTTAGTAAAATATACTATACAAACTTTACTCAACTTACCCGAACCTTCATTTTCTACATGTGGAACATCTGTATTGACTGCTTCATTTTGTACTTCATCACTGCTCTCACTTTCTAATAAATAAAAAAGAAACTATGAACACACATTCAGTTACGTTATAAAAATATACCACGAAAGGTATTCAGAACACAGAGACCGACACACACATATAAATGTGTATGCATATAACAAAATAATGTACGACACATACCTAATTCTATTTCTTCAGGTTCGTAGTTCGGATCTTCATCGCTGTCAGTCAATTCAGATCCAGAACTTAGTTCTTCCAACAACTCGTAAATTTCTTTTTCAGTGAGCGCCTTTGTCCTTTTAGAAGCCATAACTCATTATGAAAACTCATGTGACAGCAATGGTTTATAACTGAAAACACGCACGAAACTGTTCTAGAGAGTGTCTACATTAGTATAAATGTATCATTACTGAATAATTCAGCATAATACTGCTATCTGTTGGTGCTGCTGTAAATCAAGGAAAAAAATAAATAATGATCTGTATAAAGTACTGCTATCTAACTGTACCATTAGAAAATAAACGGGAAAAACTATCGGTTCTGGCGTTTGATAGTCTATTATAAAACCTTTGTTCTTGTAATGGACAAAATATGGCTCCAAATATATAATATGCGCGCATTGCACTCCTTTCCTGTCTTGTTAAATTCTCTCCGAGTACTACAGCTTCTATCTCGCGGTAATAATACAAACTACGAACTTCCGTCGCTTCTACAAGTGAACGATGCCCGTATACAATGCGAGAAACGTCGATAACAGCAATGAAAAGTGCTGCCCGTATGAGATACTGGCATCGTTCGCTACAAGATATTCGGGTGCTCGTATTATGTACGGGCATAGAGTTCAAAGTGTTAACTTGTTTAATTTATATTACTGTTATTGGGTAATTTTAATTTGTTAATGATATTTCAGAAAGTTCACTTTCAATTACAGCTATTATTTCATGTTACATTCTCGAGCTGACCCTTGTCGTGCTACAGTGGTTTATTTTCCTCCCACCAGGATGTAAGCTGCTGTGTTTTACATTCCTCTGTCAGTTGTTCTGTCGTACCTCCATCTTCATGCCACATGCTGCTGTTGTTGCAGTGCGTGATTTCTGTATTTCACCGCGTGATTTCAATGCAGTTAAGTGACTCTGTTTGCGTGATTGTCGCGTGCTACTGTGCTTCAATGCGTACTTTGCCGATGTTGGTACTGTTGTTGATAATTTTCGATGCTCTTTTGTTCAACGTCTTCTTCTGTTGCATTTCTTAACACTTTGCTGTCAACCACCATGCTATCAAGATAAGTGTGTTTGGTATTCCTGCCTTTTTGGGAGATCTTGGCACTTAAGTTGCCATTATTTACCTTTTTTTCATAGTGTAGCAAAATTTATATTGCCATGTAGTTGAAAACTGTAGTGTTACATTTTTTTAAAATCTTTATTGTAGTTGTTTCATCTGTGAGTTAGTCAAGTGTTTCTCTTCGCCCTCATCTTGTGAGTAATTTTCCTATGAGAGGTTTTATGTTCTATTTAAATTTTCATCTTCTATAATTTTCTTTTGATAATTTCTGTGTAGTGAGGGTTCACGTCCTGGCTGATTCTCAACCCTGCCTATTCACGTAATGGCCTATTCACGTCTCTTGGCATATTCACGAGCTGACCTGTAGTCACAACTATAGACGTCCAGTCATTCTGGCCTATTTTGGGGCCTTTTCTTCACCTTTTCGTCTTCTTTGTTTCGCCGCTGTAACTGGGTAATATGAAGTCATCCCAGTGTGCTGTACTGTTCTACTGCGGGACTTTGAACAGATGAGCAGCAACTAAATTTGTATTTTTTTAAATCTATAAATTAACAGCTGTCACACTTACCTTTTTTTAAATGTAATATTTTGTATGTTTTTAATAATTAAATTGAATTTAATAACAATTTAAAATTTTATAAAACCTAACAGATGCATACAATTTAACTGTAATGTAGTTTTTATTAATTTATTATGTCATTGATTTGGACGTACATTATTTGTTTAGCCTATAGAATGGGCATTTATTGCTTCAATAATTTTATTGTGAATTTAAGAAAAATAATATTTATTTTAATTTAACTGAGCCTGCAAGATTTGGGCTTTTTATAACTTCAGTACAATTTCAGTACTAATGGACTATTCATCAATGTCAGTATTTTTTTTTTTTGTGAATTTTATTTAAAAAAAAAGAAAAGAAAACCAAAATATTTGTTATTAACTTACAGTGAAAATTAAATAATAATTTTGAGCAACCACAAATTTTAGAGTTCTCATTTAATATATTTTCTTCTGGTGTATATTCTTTATTATGGTGAGAAAGCCTTTTTATTTATTAAATAATTATTTTTCTTTGCCTGTTGCGTATGGTAGTCCAGCATTTATTTAATCGTGGTTTGCTTCCACTCTGATATTGTTTGTTTACAACAGCTTCCTCTGGTTTTTGTGTGTTTGTTAATGTGCCACCTTCTGTTCTATTCTATGTTTTTATTGGTGGGCATTTTGTGTTTATTTGCCAGGGATTGTTGTTTTTGCTTTACGATTATTTGCTACTTAGAAATAATTCATTAACCTACCATACGCACACGGCGCACTGCGTACAAGTTTTTGGAGTGGTTTCCTGGTATGCGTCAGTTGTTGCATGCACCTGGCGATATGTCTGAAAACAGAGCCAAGCGGTAATCTGGTTTCCAGAAAGTATCATCAAGTTATCATGCAACACCTATGGTTGTAATTGTTTGTATGGTGGGGTTTTTTAAACGATTTGTGTTTACGATTGTGTCATTTGTGCAATGCAAGGATTATCACTACGTAATCTCTGTTGAAGCATTATACCACATTTCTTTATTAAGAGAAAGTACATCTTGGATCTGAGACATGTTTGTGTTCACTTAAGTACATCAGTTTTGTTGTTTAACATTTTAAAAAATCACTATCTACTGTATGCTTCATAAACAGATGTAAAAGTTTTGTAAGTAATAGTGTTGGGGACTGAACTGACTGTCTTGGTGCTCGCTGCCAGCACTGTGCTCACAACACCCTTGGTTGAGGTTCCCTCGTTTTCTGCAGATTTACTATTTTTCTCTGTTCCCTTCCTCTTATTACTTCCGACCACGCCCTGAGCTAACAATCTGGTAGTAAATTGATTCCAGATCACTTTGAGTTACCTGATTTGTTGCGACAGTAGCAATGTAATAAAACGTCAAGCTTTTGTGTTTTTCCTTCTCTCTAAGAAGGAGGGATGTGCCGTCTACCATATAGCCATCAGGGGCAAGCAACACCAGGAGCCAGTTAACCTTGGCAGGCTAGGAGCACTGCTGTCAGCCGCGGCTTCTGGTGAAGGTTCTTCGCTTGCCAGAACCGAGCCCAGATGAAACTATCCTTGTTTACTGCTCCACTCTGAGCCTACTATTCACAAGACGAAGGTTACTGCTGTTACAGATGTTACAGAAATAAGCATAACAAGTGTCACTACCAAACAGCATGTCTGCTTGTGTACATGCTAGTTAAGGTGGGGCTTCAGTTGATGTGGAATGACTGGTTTTTGTATTGTTATTTTTTTTATAAATATGTATTAAAAGTGTCATTCTCATGCTCTAATAAAACATATCCTTTTAAGAAACTCATAAAAAAAAAAACATATGACCAATATTGGAGGCTAAGAAAGTTGTACATTAATTTTTTGATAGTGAATATATTCTTGCTTTTTCAGAGTCATCAGGTAATGCATACATAAAAATTGGTGACTATTGCAGAAGGAATTTGTATAATGTATTAGCAATATGGTGATATTTTTTTTTTTAGTAATTTTAATGAAGATGTTTTATGATTTATAAATTTAAAATTCAACACGCTGTTGAGACCCCACCTTAAGGGAGGAAGGCATGCACTTCTCGTAAACCTTGGTGCTTGATTGAAATACTATAATTTACTGCGAAAATTAATAGAGTTGTGAATTAAATTTTTTTCTTGAATAAGGTGAATGCAATGCAGAGTATTGGAGAGAAAACCTCGCACTTGTAGGGAACAAGGATACATATGACACACAGAAATGCCTCTGAAAATTGCAGTATTTAATTACAATAAATAAGAGCATGAGAACTAAAGGTGCTATTCCCTACAACCTTGGACCAATGACTTACCATAATTTCTGTCTCCCAACCAGTGACAAAGCACATTTCTAGGTTGACAAATAACTTAAAATATAAAGCTTATGTGTCTGAATTTACTTCACAATTTATAGAATTATGCTCGGCCAAAGAAATAATAATTTTAGCCCAGTCAGTAGATTTGAGATAAAAGATCTCAGACCTCTGGTTAGGCTCGGCGTTATTAGCTATTTGGCTAAATTAAAGAAAAATGTTCAGAAATTAGTTGTTCGGTTCCAAATCAAACTAAAAAAGTTTTCTGTTGAAAGTTGTTAAGCAATTATTAGTATATTAAAGCAGAGTAAAATTTTAATGATGATTTGTGCGATTTCAGTTCACTTCAAAAAGTTTGCGGGCTTAAAAAACCGACGTCTTACGTGGTTCCCATGTTGGCTTGCAGTTCACCAAAAACTTAGCTCGATTTTAACCAAAATTAGCCACTTCTTTAGTCTGTGAACTTAATTAGTTGTTCTCAATAAGCTCTAAACCCACTCCCTTGGGTATCCTAAGCTTACGATGGCGGCAGGATGAGCTGACTTTCCCCCACGGGAAAAAGTCTGCAGCTACGTCTATCTGCTTCGGGAGTCAAGAATAGAAGAAATAGCCATCGCTAATAGCGTCGGTTCTAGCCCTAACCTCAGAGAAATTACCTAAAATTCCTTCCAACTTGGAGAAAGAACTTAAGTAGTACAGGATCTGATCCCTAGATCTAAGTCATATAAACCTCCTGAGAACACCAGTACACAGAGAAGTGAATCAAAACGTAGAAATTATGACAGTTACATATTACTTTAAACTAAATTTTAACATCATCATCATCAAATTATAAATGTTCATCAACCAAAATAATTAAATAAAATACAAGAAATAATCATCAAAAATAATCAATTGAAAAAAAAAAAAAAGTATCTGTGATTCCATTACACACTAGGGGTAGCTGGCTGGTCGTGTTGTCCTGTCTCTGCGTGCTCCTGAAAAGCATTGATCCAGTTGGCCTGAAACTCTCAGTTATCTGGGGCAGAGATTTGCTGTGGTTGGCAATGTGTGGTTAGCAGTTCACTCCGATGCCTACATGTTATCACATACTACCGCCAACTTTTTTGAAGTGCACCTATGCTGGTGCACTGTAATCCCATAATGCAACCACCAAGGGCTTGGGGTATTACTCACGCTCACCACTATTTCTTGTCATATTCTTTACAGGCCTCAACAATAGTTATAAATGGTTTCATTTTGTGTGTGTGTGTATGTTGCAGCAAATCAATGGAGCAGATCTACCAAAACTCTTCCAGGATTCTTTAGAAAGCAACATACTTAGTGGTATCCTATTGACTCTGGTCAATGAATTTATGAAGGAAGGGAGTGATGTATATTCGTACTTGCTAGGACTAAGCAAAGTTCGTCGATTCTCAACTCTCTCATTTTTCCTGTCTAAAGAAGAGAAAGAATGTAAGTATAAACATTGTTTGTAATATATTTCCGGGGTGGGATGAGGTATAAAGGATGGTGTGGTGAGCAGACAATCTCTGACTTGGGAAGGAGAGGGTGTAAGTTTCGCTTGGCTGCAAAGGTATTAAAAAACCTAACAGGAGTTTGCAACGACAAAATAATAAATATTACTTACCAGGGGTAATGTAAGCGAAACATCCGACATCAAGCAAGCGCTTGAATCGCATAGCAATGATGCCCGACCGACAGGCTTCTACACACGAAGATCCTGAAAAAGAAGTCCGCTGCTCATGCTAGAACACTACTCTCATAAATACACTAAAACAAAAGGCTACTTCTCTTTCTGGAACTGTCCTGTCTTTAAAAAAAAAACTAATTGTACTTAGATGACATACTTATTAGGTTGTCTAGCCCAGCGCTCCGTGCCTCCTTCTCCTGCCTACATTCCACACATCTGTGTGGTTCGATCGTGACTGTGCCCCCTCTTCTCTCTCTCTCATCTCTTATTGAATCTTTAATAGGCGGGCCTCCACTCCAGACACGTGCAAAGTGGCCTCACGTACCCAGCCACCTCTCAATTACTCTCTTTCCAATGCACTCTTTCTCCCAACCTCTCCTATGTCACAATAACAGCTGAGTCCAGCCAGCAGTTACCAAACCCAGAGAAAAAGAACTACTATGCGCAGTGTTACACTAGAGTGGGTCAGTGGGTCATCAAAGCATCTGCAGGTGAACATAGATGAGAAAGGGGTAACTGGGAAGTAATACGTGGAAAAAGTCCAGAATTGCCTGACGAACACTCAACCAATGAAATTTCCAGATAGCCCATGGCTAATGACCGCCCTTTAATGTAAACTGCCCTGACATTGCTCCACCTACACAGAAAACAAAATCACGCAAAGAATTTTATAACTGATGTAGAGGCACTGAACTCAACTAACTTCCTGGTGTGAGTTACTTCTCTCATCCATCTATTATAAAAGCAGCTAAAATACACCACCTTACAACCTGTCTTCATACCACTGAACTGTAAACTTAAATAAAGTGTTTCACCTCAAAACCAAAATTGAAAATACAGGGGTGAACCATTTCTTTAAGTATCTTAAGAAAAAAGCAAGGAAAAAATAATATTAATTTTCATAAATTTTGCTGTCGCGACAACATTGATCAGTAATGGTGTGTAATGGTGATTGTTGCAAGTTCACTTATACTAATCATTATGTAGTTCTTTCATTTCATAATATTAGTCTTTGGAGTCTTTTGTTTTCATATTCTGTATTTATTTTATTATTACAGTAAACTCTTGGTGTGTAGCTAGTTTATGTTAACCTTAACTGTCTTTAAATCAACCTTTATAAAATAATCACTTTTCATTACTGCACTTACTAATTGTACATTAACAATATTTTCCACACTTCCTGTACAGTTGGCAGCAAATTACTTACTATTATTTTACGTACAGTATTTTCGTATTGAAATATTGCCAGCTGAAATAACTTTCAAATGCAATTGTGTAATACTGTTGAATTTTATGAGTTTTATAAATGTTTATAGCTGTGAATCCTAGTCCTTAAAGTTTAGTGTGTTTTTATGTATCTGTGTGTCTGTCTGTGGCATCATAGCTCCTAAACGAATGAACCTGTTTATTTTTCTAGTATAAGAAACATGGCTTGATCAAGAGTGTTCATTGCTCTGATTCAAGAAAATTGTTCAGTTGTTTGATGATCATCAGCTCTGTTATGGAGGGATGTGAACAACTTGTACTGGTCTGATCAATTCAAAATTAAGTATCTTGTGATTTCAATGATATTACAATTGATTATAATTTGGTATGGTACAGTAGGGTCCTGAATACCGTACTGTATGGATGGGTAGTACCGTACAGACTTACAAAAATAAAACACTAGTAAAATACAATGAAAGTATTTAATGAATATAGTAGCTTTAAGTGAGAATTGCAGAGTATTCTAAATGTATAAATAATTTTAAAATAACAAAGTACATACGCCATTTAGTTCAAAATTAAAGTATTGACGTACTGCTTCTCAGTCTTTGCAATTCTGCTACAGCCGATCTGTCATGAGGATTATGAAACAGCTTTCTTTTGTACCGTAACTACATTGTCTTTCCCGGCAATATGATGGATCTGAAAGTGAAACCACGTCAAACGGTGAGCCCAACGACCGAACTTCCCAAATTCATGGGAATGACTTAACAACCACGTGACAGCCCTATTATCAGAATACAGATAAAATTCCATGATGTCCAAATAATCAGCGAACCAGGTCGTCCCATACACACAGGCCAGCGCTTCCTTTTCATAAGTGCTCAACTTACGTCCAGCATTTGTGAGCAATCGGCTTGCAAAAGTTACCTCGCCATCCCTCAATTGGTCTAGCGCAGCCCCAAGGGCCACCAGCAAAGCATCCACCTGAAGGACAAACCTGGCGTCAAAGGTGGCGGGATGCAAGGCCGGACTCGCAGCCTATTGCACTTTTAATCGCTAAAATGCACGTTCCTGTTCAGGTTCCCATCTGAAGGGCTGGTTCATTCGCTTAAGAATATTCAAAGGGCCGGCCAACTCCGTGAATTGGGTAATGAAGTTTGAATAATATATCATCATCCCAAAAAATTTAGTTACTCCCTTCACACTAACCAGACGTGGGAAGTTAACTATAGGCTTCATCTAAGCCGGATCTATATGGAGTTTTCCTCCAGAAATAATGTACCAGAGAAACCGGATCAAGTCGGAACACCAAGTCACCTTATTGGGATTCACCGTTAAAACCGCTCATTGCAGCCTCTGTAATATTTCTCGCACATGTCCCTATGTTTCTCAGCTAACTCGCTATAAATTACAATATCAGCAATATAATTATATGCAAACTTAAATTTTAATTCTGACAATATGTGGTCGATTACGCTAGACAGGGCTTGGGTTACAAAACAAGCTCCCATGGGAACTCTTTTTAAATTCATATTGTGCCCATGGGGTCCAAACGTCTGTATATTTGCTGCTGTCCGGATGATACAAACACTGGTGGAAACTGTGATTAAGGTCAAGCACGAAAAAATCTTAGCCTTTCCTAAATGCTGCAGAGCAACCTCTACCATACCGGAGTATTGCTCGTCACTGTAAATCTACACTGCAGTACATTGCATCGCCTAATCTTGGAGGTAACAACATCAGAATACTGTCGCACCAGCTCTTCAACACGATTCCTTTCGCCATTGCATGTCATCACTCAGACTCCTAAGGGAGGTAACACAGTCCTACCACATTCACACAACCGGATATTGATGTCAGGAGCAAACGCAATATACAACTCACCGCAACCCATGTCAACGACAGCTCGTTCTCCATCAAGATAACCAAGGCCCAAAACTTTTTTCGGTCACCAAATCGTCAAAAATCAAAAAAGGACAAGTCCACAAAAATCTCCAGATCTTAAAATGCAGCAACGTACACCGCTCACACCTTACAATATGTCCATCTGCGATGCAAGCCATCACACCTTCTCCTTGTACTTCCCCCTTAACTACATTAAGTCATCGATATTTCACATATTCCAAACACGATGATTTTATAAAGGACTGTGACAACCTAGTGTCCACTAATCCCATTCTCGTTTCACCACCCCACTTAATGTTCATATAACACTCCCTTATGATCTCCTTTTACTGCCCTTTAGTCCGCTGCGCTGGTTTTACACTGGACGGCCATCTCCATTTTCTGCTGGACACAATACCCAGTAATTACCCATATTATTACATTGATAACACCTATGATCTGGAAATCCCACACAAGGTTCTTGACATCAATCCACCCGGTGCCCAAAATTTGAAACAGTTGCTACACCTTCCACTCCACACCACATTTTGTCAACTTCTCCCCTTGCTGCTGCCAACTCACCACCTAAGGTCCTTCCACCTGGATTCCCGTGACCGAGAGAGTTCATAGGCTGATCGCCATGCCTCGACTCTCCTGAATGCTCAAACCCATGATTTCCCTTGATCCGGGCAATGTCACTCCCAGGCTTTCCTCATTTAAACCAATTTCCCGTTGTAATTCAACGGCCAACCTTCACAACTCACTTAAGGTGTTAGGGTGCGGAAACAAGGTGCGTAGTTTCTTAACTTCAGGCTGAAAGTGATCTAAAATATTACCAACCAATTTAGACTTATCCTCGTCGTCAAATTGAGGGCTCACGCATAATTGTACACCGACTGTACAAATGCGGTGACCGTTTCTCCCACTCTCTCAAAACAAATTCCCTAACTCGACTTTTGCTGGTTTCCATACCATTTAATCATCTGCCCCTTAAATTCATCGTATGATTCGGCTCGCAAAATTACATCGCTGCCGCATAAGCCAACCTGGTGACCCTCGGTAACAGTGACTTTAAGAAAAATAACGAAACCGTCAACTGAGTAACCTGTAAACGATTTACTTCCACAAAACAGTACAGTACTGATAGGGTTTCAGTAACAGTTAATTTCAGTACCGCTACTACACGTCTCACTTTGATAAAATTCACAAATAGCAATGTCTTGCAAGCTTTTTACACGACTTAAGATCATGTAAGTTTGGCCTTTAGCAAAAGTACTATTGACTAAATAAACGACAGTTTTGTCTACAGTGGTCCCTTGTAACTTTATGAATGGTAACAGCCCAACTTAAAATTTTGGGAAACGTTATTCTCTCAGTGTTGCCGTACCCTCTTAAGATATTGAAATGTCAAACTTTGTGGCAGTTAAGATATTGAAATGTCAAACTTTGTGGCAGTTTTGGAATCCATCCTTTTTAGTCTTTAAGATTCCCTCCAATTGATTTCTTGTTGAATTCTGTAAATTTTCTTTCTTGGGAGTTCCCCTTCTTCCAATTGATCTCTGTGAAGTTGATTCCATTCAAACTTTTTAATAATGCTGATGCTACCATTGACCAATCCCTCTGAAACGTTCAAATGCATTTGTAACATGACTCTAGCACTGATTGCAATTTTTATTGAATTTAGCAACCTTCCCATTCAGTTTGGATCTTGAGGAACAGAAGCTTGATTCGGTTTTTTACCATAAATTGTGGCGGGTTCTTATATTCGTCAAGAGCATTTAAATGTACACATTTAAAATGTTTTGGCCATTAGTTGTATAATTTTCTTATTATAGTCATTAAGTTTCAGTGTGAGAAAAATCACACAGCTTTGCCATCTGCAAAATCATCAACCAAAGGCACACAACTTTTTCAAGCAAAATCTCATACTGCTTCATACTCAACTCACCCACTCGAAGATTGTTAAGGTCTGTAAATTGGCTATCATTCTCTTGTTGGACGTTGGTTTGCAACTTGTAAAGCCCAAAGTAGTGCCACAAATGCGACTCTCCTTGAAATATAATTGGTTGCCTAAAGCACCAACTGCCCTTAGCAGGCAACAAATACATAATAACTCCAAAAACTAAAATATTTACAGCACCAAAAGTATCTTCACAGTTTTTTTTAATTCTTGTAAATGGAGATGAATAGATCACAGAACTTCATAAGAAACCATTGATATTTCATCTATTATAACTTATAAGCCAATAAATGTGACTCCATTTTCTTCTCATATTCTCCAGCCGTTGTCCTGTCATATCTGTCTATAGACTGTTTCTCTACCTTTCTCGATGCCTAAAGCAAATGCACTATGAATATTTTTTCCATTGACAAGATGTGCTGCAACTCCTGTTGGTGGGGTTACTTCTACAAAAGTTAAATTTTACAACTGCTCTGTTGTTGGAGCATAACATCCACTATTATGATGTACTAAACTTTCAGTACTAATGATTTTCTGCTGCCAGCTCCTCCTGTCTTGAATAATTTTAAAGGAATATTTACATTAGGTTGAATTGTGTCATCATATTGAATTCGTGTTTTTTTTTTACTTAATCTTTTTTTTTTTATTAAGTTATATTTATGTTGTTGACAATGGCATGAAATTGTTCATTTTGGACATTTACATGCATTTCTTCTCCGTCTTTTACTTTGATTTCAACATCAGCCTCTCGGGGTCGTACATATCAACATTCATTCACCACTACATTCTTGTTTTCTGTATTGACTTCTTCCTCTTTCGCATCTTTAAATGTTCCAGGTTTAGCTAATGCTGACATTAGGCCAATAACTTGTTGAAGCTAGCGTCCAATGTATTGAAGTTGCTCAACAGAATCTCCGTGAAATGGATGTAATCAATTTTGTTGTACCGTTAAAGCTGCTTCGCCGTTTCATAGCCCACTAGTAAATTACTTTTAATTCTAAACGGCGAATGGCAACAAGAAAGCTATAAAATTAGCCTTCGTATGTAATAACGAGTCCTCAGAATTGCAGGCTTTCTTTGCTTTTTCGTGATGTTTCCATTTAAAAGTCTAGTGGTTATTTGTCCGGTTTCAGTGCCCTGTTCTAGTTCTCATAATCTTCTATGTCACTGTCTTCTACGTCACTAACAAGTCTGGTTGTGTATTCATAATTTGTAGCAAATTCTGCCAAATTGAGGTGTTGTGATAGTATTATCTCTATACATAAAAATGAAAGCTGACTGATTGACTGACTAACTGACATATCAAACTGCAGCCCAAACCACTGGACCTAGAATCGTGAAATCTTTTGTGGGGGTTCCCTTCAGGTCGTAGGCGAGCACTAAGAAGGGATTTTTTGTATTTCGACCTCTAAGGGGGTGAAAAGGGGTGAAATGTGTTTACAAAGAAACGTCGATAGAGCTCGAACCCGACAGCCAATCATCGTGATTTTTACTTTAATAGAACACTCGTAAAAATGCATATTAGCCATTTTAAGGATTTTTTGAAGTTCAAAATTTAAGGGGCTGAAAAGACCTTAAATGTGTTTCTAATCAACTATCGATATCTATCGAACCCTTCGGGATAGAGAGTTGATATTCACTTCAAAATATTGCTTACTTAAATACCCAAAAAGTAGTTTTAGGTTTTTTTGAAATTCGACCCTCAGGCTGTAAAAAGGGGCAACATGTGTTTTTAATGAATCGTCTATATTTGAAACACAATTGGCAATCGTCGTGCTTTTAACTCTAATTGGTTACTTTTGCAAATGTCTATGACAGGACTCAAAGACGTTTCGAAATTCTTTATTTAAAGGGGTGAAAATACGTTAAATGTGTTTCCGATTATCCTTGCATATCTATCGAATCAATTGAGATATCGAAGTGCTCTTTGCTTTAAATTGGTGCTTTTGTAAATATCCAAAGTACCATTTAAAATATATTTTCTGAATTCGGCCCTAAACTGGTTAAAAAAGGGGTAATATGTGTTTTCGAATCACATTCGATATATATCGATCCCAAAGTTTTTTATATAGCTACGTGATTTTTGTTTAGGATTGATGCTTACTCAAATACCTAAAAAGTAATTTCAGGAATTTTTGAAATTTGCCACCTAAGGACGTGAAAAAGGGTGAAAAGTGGTGAAAAGCGTTTTCAATTAATCGTCGATATATCTTGAACCCAGCGAGCTAATGTTGTGTTTTTTACGTCCACGAGATACCAATTAAGTATTCTAAAACGTGATTCAAGGGTTTTTCGAAATTTACTCTCTTAAGTGTTGAAAAGACCTTGAACGTGTTTTAGATAAATCCTCTATATCTATCGAACCCGTCGAGATATACAATTAATTTTTGCTTCAGGATGATGATTACAGAAATTATCGCAAAATGGGTTTCAGATTTTTCGAAATTCGATTTCTCAATACTGTGCAGGGGTGATATGTTTTTTTTTTAGTGAATGGCCGATTTGGATTCGACTGAACGGGCTAGCGATGTGATTTACACTTCAGTTGGATACTTATACAAATGTCTAAGATGTAAATTTAAAATATTTCAAAATTCGACACCCAAAAGGGTGAAAAAGCACAAAATTTGTTTTCCATCAACCCACGATATCTATCTAACCAGTAGAGATATTGAGGTGTTGTTCGTGTCAGAGTGATGCTTACGTAAATATTAAAAAAAA
>PNEQ01091733.1:0-77607 GCA_003012365.1 Medauroidea extradentata
TTGCCGTTGTGCCTACACTGACTTCGCGGGGGCACAACGGCAAGTTAAGACAAGTCAAGTCAAGACTTGACGCGCAAACACTGGCTTCGCGGGGGGAAGAATAATAGCGCACTTAAATTTTTTTTGGACAATTTTTTGTGATTCGGATAATCGGCGATTCGGATAGTCGGAGTTCGGATAATTGGAGTTCTACTGTATATGAATACATTACACTGAAGCCTAGCAAACAGTCAAGTTTTCCCGCGATAAATCACCTTCTCTACCAATGATACGTCAACTGTAAAATGTGCGCTATCATGTAATGCGTTCTCACGAATATACGAAAGCCCGGAGCCAATTACGCTTCGGGGAATGTTCGGAAGATTATATGCCAGAGAATTCTAGCCTGCCGCTAAAAAATAAAGTGACATTTGCAGATCCGTTGGCGCTGATTTCAAAACTGCTGTCGCAAATGTGAGTAGTTTTTTATACTGTTTGTAGTTATATTTTTGACTGGATTATCTAAGTACCATGCACAACGAGAAAAACCTCAACACCATGTACGAGTATTTCTTTTTTATTAGTGTGCTCGGAGCAGAGGTCGAAAAGAATGCAATGAGAGGACTCGCGAATGAAGTATGAACTCCGTCGCTGTGCTCAAGAAGCGATTCCTAGAATGCTGCTGGCCTGCACAAGGTGTCTGGCAAGGGGGCTGAGAGACGCTGGCATGGAGGCTGAGTTATGGAGCTCGCGTGCCGGAGATGATATCTGGCCGCCTTATAGACGGCGGAGGGAAATGGAAGTGGCTGGGAGGCCGTGACGTCATGGAATAAATTGGTTGGGCGCGCGTGTCGCAGGCGGGACGTGATCTGGAGCCCAGAGCAGTGCGTGCCGACATGAACCCGGGGGAAATATCGCCTGCCGTGGCGCCTGTGTAAGGGGGACACTCGCGCATGCGCAGCACGTCCAGGCGAATTGCCCGCCAGACACCAACTTTAAAATTCATTAAGAAAGAGTGCCGGGGAAGGTTGGTGGGCCCGTGCGGCAGAGAATGTCGGGAGGGGCTTGGGGGACTTTAAAATGGCATTTCTCGAAACTTTAAGTGGCAGTCAAAACGCTTGGAAACTGGAGTGAGAGGAGAAAAGAGAACGGTGGAAAAAGAGGGGGACGAAGAGGTTCTTTAGAAGAAGGAGAAAAAAGACGTCAACAAGAACCGCTGGTAAATGAGACCTGGTTTAGTGGCGAAGCGAGGTAAACAGGAAGATGAGGTAAGATGATAATTATCGCTGGGGTGGCTGAAGATGCTGTTTTTGTGCTCTCCGGAGCCTGGTTTTAATTCTGAATCCAAAGTCTGATGCTTTGTTAAACGGATCGCGTGCCTCTCGCGCTAAGCCGCACCAGTGAATTCAGCCATTTATATTTAATCCTCCTCGGATTTATGCGAGGATTTTTATTCTCCGTGCTGATGTTGTCTAAGGCTAGCAGGGGAATACAAGTTAACATCGGTTTGTTTTATCAGAAATTCCTTTTGTACATTTTTGTATAATTATTCCGCTATTGTTTTCTTTCGCTTAAAAGCCATTGTTTGACGAAAATTCTATTATATGGTTCTAGATAATTTTTATGTTTTCAATTATAATATCTAAAACAAAAAATACAATAAAACCTTCGGCGATTATTTTTAAAAATGTTAACAATTGTGAACCATCTTAATATTATTTCGTAATTGTTCGGTATGAAGGTAAACATCCTAACTGAACTTCGTATAAATTTTTAATATTATGTGTGAAATTTACCTTCAATTAACACTCCATTGTAAGTGTTAGTCGTGGCATGAACGAAGCAGAAGAAAAACACGTAAATGTGCCAGTAATCTTGAATCCTTTATTCGCACGAAAAACAGTACAGGATCATTTTGCATTTTTTAGTGACTCCTTTAACTGTTTGAATTGCTACACCGTAAAATAAAAACTCATGCATATATTTAAACGTGCGTGTTAATGTAGGCCTACATACACTGAAAGAAAAATTTTGTAAGAAGTCTTCCCTGCAAAATTATTTTGTATTGGCCATAACATTTTAGTAGCGACAACAAAATGGATTTGTGGTGACCACAAAATAAATTCTTCAGAGTAAATACAAAATATTTTGTAGCTGCAACAAAATATTTTATTATGTGTATGAATTAAAAGGTAATACCACAATAAATCCCAGTAGTAGTCGTCAGAGTAGACTACAAAGAATGTCCACATGTGCGCTAAAACTGTTCTGTAGGTATGCCAATATTGTTGTCAGAACGATTAGTGGTGATAAACACTACTTGACGAAATTGTTCACAATTACTTCACATGGCCGTATTGACAGTCAAATAAGCACGTACGAATTATTGGTAGCGTAAATTCTGTTTTTTTTTTTTTATTCGGCCAGACTTAGCCTATATTAATTTACAATTTTCTTCTCTTTTTTCTATAAAATCCATATTTATCATCAATTGCGTATTGTAAAACTGGGATTACTGGATTCTGGTTCAAGTTTTAAAAATTCTGGAATTGATACACTGCGAGAGAATGATTTCGTTAGGGTTTAGTAATATACGAGCATATTAAAAGAGGCCGGATTTTAATTTTTTTAAAAGACATCTCTGACATTTCGGTCCTGAAAAAAAAATGTTGATGTGGCCCTCGAAATTATTTTTTCGGCGGTAAAAAAAAATTAACTCAAACGTTCAGAACTTCTGGTTTCTGTTTGATACAGACAATCAACAGACTGGAGAATCATCGTTATGAGTGTGACCGACTGTTCAATGCTTAGTTTAGATGGTAAGTATTTTCGTTCAGATTTATAATAGACTGCTGTAAGTTCTCGGCTACTGCACATAGGTGAGGATTAAATCAACTAACACAGTAGTAGGAACAATTGATATCAGCTAAACATTTTACGGGAAACTTTGGCCAAGTAACCGCAGGATTGAGGAGGGAAATGGAGTTAGAAGCTGCAGAATTCACAAGGTGTACAATTAGTTACTAGAAATGCAAGAATTTGAAACAATCATAATGAACAAAGAGCGGAAAATATCGTGAGTTCACTACCAGTAAGCCAACCTCCAAGAATGTCAGTGAAATCTAGTAGTTGCTCATTGGATACAGGCTGACACTGTGAAAACACGTGCTTTGATCTGTATGTTGTTGTTTCTTTGTTATTGGCTCTGCGCCCTCCAGGAGTCACCAGATTGGTAAGTCAAGAACCAATTGTAAAAGTGACAAGAACTCACAGTTGTTTGCAGTTTTGATTGCGCCTAAAATAAAAGGTGAATTTTAGGTCTCTATATATTAATGCAGAACTTGAGAGGAAAGTGGAGGGGAAGGAATTTCTTGAGTGCTTAACAGCGATGTTTTAATCACTCGTAAAGAAGATGTGAATGAGTACAGAGCAGGGGAGGAACTGAGAAGTAACAGAAACAAAATAGCTAAAATAAAACTTGCAGGTGATCGGCACCGTCCGCCACGTTCCCAACAGAAAATCGGAATACGTATCTCCGTGATTGATGGCGAGAGATCTGAACAACACGCGACAAAGGAGAGCGTAATTCCGAGCTAAAAGCTCGGAATTGTAGGGAATAGGTTTTGCCAACATTCTCATAAAATATTTTTCTCGAGTATCTTATTTCTGGAAAACAATCTCTGACGCCAAAACCTCGTACGTTTAAATACGGCGCAACAGATCACTCTTAACAAATGCATCATTATGGATAAAGGTTTGCTCCTAATTCAGGCTACTACCACAATCTGGGTTGTTGTTTTTTAGTTTTTCCATATTGACTTACAAAAACGTGTATATTTCAAGTGTTGTTTTTAGCGTTTGTTTCTCTGCTATATACTGTTGAGAAAGTTGAGGAGGAAGTGTGTACAGTGGCGAAAGAAGGCAGACGCGGTGATGGGCAGGCAGGTCGAGACGGACGATAAATGCAACGGCGGCACAGGAGAAATCAGCGCATGCACGAAGAAGGAGGATAGAGGACGCTAATATCACCTCGCACATCCATCACGCTGGTCGGCAAGGCTGGCAGCACAGTAAACACCTCCCTGCTACGTCTCCATCACCAGCCACCCATCCATCTTTGCCTGCCGCCTGCAGACATCCTCCTAGGCTCCATCCACCACCCTCGCCGCCATCACAAGCCACCACAACACACTCTGCTTGCTTGGTGCACTCAACCTTCTCTAGGTTTCTGACACAAGCGTGTGTTAAAGCTGTGAGCTCTACCCAACACTTACAACAATAACAAATGTATTTATTGGGGCAATAGACGTAAAGTTTTGAGAGTTGTGAAATGTTTACACTAGTTTTTAGTGACGTGGAAGTTTTCTTATTTAAAATAGCAAATATGGAGGCAAAATGACTCACAGAAAATTGTAATTAGTGCTCAGTTTATCCAGAATAACCTATAAATATTTGGTTGCATGCCAGATTCTGTTCACAGCTAAAGAGTTAAGAACATTTAAGCCTGTGTCCGGTAATTTTACAGTGATTTCGATTTTTTTTTATAAAACCAAATAACTTTCATATCGAAGAATCCGTACATGTTTTTGTCAATTGGATGACAACTGTTAGTCTTTGAATTCTTTCAATGCATTCCGTCTAAATAGTTTTAAGCTTTTTTCCTCAATGTGAAAAAAATAACCACCTGGCATCTAACATTAACAATGACTTTTCTTAATACAGCAAACATTTTATTGAATCAAATACATTCTTGCATAAATAACAACTATACATATGGTAAAGAATACATAGCAAATTTGTACTTAATCACCAAAATATAACTAACTAATGTCAAAACATTTATCAGTATAAGCCCTTCAACCAGGTATTTAATGCGGCATACACTTTCCAAATATATTTAAGCAGTAGTGGAATACATTTTAATGAGGAGAGTGTTTAATGTAAAGCAAAATAACCTCCGGTGGAGTGTCACATTTTACAAAATATTTTGTATATACACAAATATATTTCCACAGAGATAGGTTGACAAATAATTATTTTATGTCATTTTTAAATATTATTGTTGTTAGACCCTACAAGAAATTACTTTTAAATATACAAACACATTTGTATGTTTTGAAAATCTTCTGTGCATTTACCAATATTTTTTGTAATCTTTCAAAACATATTTTAGAAATTTGTTTCTCAAGGTTTTTTTATTTTTATTTTTTATTTTTTTTACTCTTCAACGAAACCACTTTCTCTGCGTAGCTATAACACAGCGTAAATGAAACACTATCAAACACAATACGTTTTGAACTCACAAGCATTACATTTACGTGTAAACGTTTCCCAAGAAACAGTTAGTTGACAAGTTTGTTATTCGGTTCGTATTCAGTGATATTATGATTTTGTCGTTTGCTTAAGGCCGTGAAGAGTAGTTTTTCTCATTGATGCAAAAATAACTCAAAGCGTTTTAAACGGAATACTTTGAAGAAATTCAAGATGAAGAGCAGTCACACGATGCATAATTAATATAATTCTATGTAGACGTTTTACGAAATAATGCAACGTTCGTTATATTTTTTGTCAGATTTTGGTTTAATAACATAACAAAATTGGTGATACTTTAGGTACAAAAACCAGAAAAACTACGAGGTTTATTGCTATCAATAAATAAGATAAAAGTTATGGTATATTTGTGACCAAACTATGTAGGTATTCTTTCATATGAAAATTGTGTTGTTTTAAAACTATATTATCAAAATCACTGTGAAACTACAGAGATGGCCTTAGTTCTTCAGCGACAAATTAGTTTCCCGTAAAACATATAGACTACGTGCGTGACAAAATTAAGACCGACCGATTCTATTGTAGTTAAGAATGTCTTCTCGCGAAAACATGCAACTAGTAACGAAAGTAAAGTGGCGTAGTTTAACAAGTTCTACGAAAAGTTAAATACCATTAGCATATGTGTACGGTGATAAAAAATATTTCTTCCCGTCCTTGCTGCACATCCTTCTTACGTGTGGTTGTTATTTCGTACTCTCCTTGCGAACAGTATCGAAGGATCTTTTAATGTCGGTTTTTTTTTATTTTGTCAGTAACGGTGACCTTTTTTAAGGCAAAAACATTCTAATCGAACAATTCCCAACATCGCCTCTGAGGAAAACTCCACTTCAGTTATAACAAATAAAGTAAAATTTTATTGTTGCGGCTAAAATTATGGTTTTATATAGGTTAGCTGACAACGGGAAGACTGCCGTAATCACGGGTTAACTTGTGACAGTTTGTGAAGTGTTTCAAAATGTTTATCTTGGGCCGCTTAGTAATAATTAGAGACGGAAAAAATTCGCGGGTTCACTTACCTCTAAGTTTGCCTCCAAGATTATACGTGTACGCAAGTAGACAGCAGTTGTTCTCTGGCTGTTCGCTGGCACAGTGATACCAACGTGACTAGACCATCATTTAGTTGCTAGTTTATTATTAATTCAGCGCCTTCCAGGAAGTGTCAAATAAGTCCAGGTCTAATTGCGAAAGTGGCAAGAACTTAACTGTTGCTGGAATTCTAGATTGTGCCGAAAAGAAAACGCGAATGTATCAGGTCCCTAATAATAATAATTAGATATAATGGTATATCGCGAAAATATTTTGTGCCAAAATACCCTTGAAAACGGTGCAGTTTCTTGCAACATAATATATATGATTCGGTGGTTCCTTCTGACACAACGTAACTGTCTGCAGACCAATAACTGTCACGAAATATTACAATATCGAGATTATTATTGCCTTAGGAAAATTGGGTAACAGCTCCAAGTACAACCTAAAGCCAGTAATCTTCTGGTAAGCTGAACATGTGTTGAAATCAAGCAATCTGTCAAGTTTTTCTGCTATAAACCATCATTAGAGATGGTGAAATTTGGCGAATTCAATGGCCTGCATGTTAAAATCAAATATCCTATGCATACTTACGTCGCAACCATTTGTCCACTAGCTGCTACTCAGTGGAACAACAGACAATGAACAAATAGACAGGGCTTGAGTATGCATGGGATATTTTATTACAACTAGCAGGTCGTTGAATTCGCGAAATTTCACCATCTCTAACAATCATATCTAATAATAATATAACAAAACTGATATACATGGATCAAATTTATGGTTTTAGAATTTTATGCCATGAAAATGCCTTAAGTATAAACATTTAGAAAGTGACCTCTGGTGTCATAAAATAATAGTTGCGACCAGTCTTGAAAGTGGTGTTGGCGGGGAGCAGTAGGGAGCAATGATGGATGTGGTGGCGGTCACAGAGGGCGAGCACGCACTCACAAAGGACGCGTGTTTACGAGAGAGGCAGGGCGTGTCTGCCAGGGCTGATTTATGCCCGCGGCTTGACCAGTTCGGCGGGTCAGTTCATCGGCGGCGTGTAGCGACAAGCCCCCGTGGCACGCGCCCCCCTGCGTCGGGTCAGCTGATTTATGGCCTGTCGGCAGCTGGTCAGCGGCCGGTCAGCCCAACAAGTTGCACAACATCCTCCCTGTTTGCCCTCTGTGACACGGCCTTCCTCGCCGGCGTCTGCGGCCAGTCACACCCTATGCCCGCTACAGCACTATGAATGGCATGCCGAGAGATAAAGAATTTGCCCTACGTTTTCTAATTATTCACCATACATAAAAATAATTTTATAATAAACTACGTACCTTTTCTAAATACTGTGAAGAAATTAGAGAGGATAGTGAACATTTGAGAATATGCGACTATGCTACCTGAGACTCCTTGGCTCTAGTTTATACTTTGATCCGCGCACTGGCGAAACGGCATCGAAAAGCAACGGTCTGCAAGTATGTAGAATAGAGTAGGCCTGCACAGACATCTCCGAAAATGGGAGCCGATAAAAACCAAAGTGATTAGCATAATAACGCGTCATCCACAATAGGTAAGGTAAGGGTAAGAGAGCTTTATGTATCTTCTACAGCGAGGACGTTAGATACCATGACACACAAGTTGGTACAAGCCATTACCTTTGTTAAGGAACCATTCCATCATTCGCCTGGAGCGATTTCAGGAAACCATGGAAAACCGAAATCAGAATTGCTGTAGCTGGGGATCGAACCCGGGTCATTCCGAATACGAATTCAACGTGTTAACGTTGCGCCACCTCGCTCGGTATCCATATTCGTCTCGTATTCCTTAGAACTTAGGTCCGGCGATCTTGACTTTGGTTTTTTATAGTTCGTGGTTCTAAGAATTTAATCCAAGCGAATACTTGACTAGTTACCTTTTTCCTCACCCATTACCCCCCGTGAATCTTTATCATCATGCTGTTCGAAGACACATTGAACAACCAGTTAATAAAAATTAACATCCTCACTTTTAAACTCACTTTCTCCATACTTGGTACAATTATGAGGCAGTTCCTTGCAGTAAGGTTAATTCTGCCACAGTTTAGGAAGATAATCAAATTATTATTATTAATGAGTAAGGCAAAATAATATTTCCACTTCTAGTTATAATGGGGGCTATAAAATTAGAAATAATTATGCATAGAATTAACTTTAGCTAGGCTAGATAAAGAGACATCGCTTTATTAAAATGTTGATGAAAAACGTTGTCACTAATTAGAGCATTAATTTATTATAATCTACAATACAAAAATACAAATAAAAAACATATTCTTACTGTCATGAAAGCTTTCAAACCGTAAATAACAAGTGGTTTACAGCTCCCTCACCGATACCTGCGTAACAGTTGGCACAAATTGTTCCTTGCCAAATTTTTGACATTGAGCTTTCTAGCCTGAAATAAAATTAATCTTAGCGGTATTTTTCCACACTACCATAAATTCCAGGTGTACGAATGCTCTCCAATCGCGCTGAAATATACGCAGAAGGAATAAACTACAATTAAAATCACTGTTATTAATTTTTGAAACCTAAAAGGCAGCAGATATCGTAATGCTGTCTCATATGTATGTTGGAGATAAGTTCACCTAGTAACGTAATTTTTTAAATTTTTTTTTATTTTCCGTGCTGTAGCTTATATTTCTCTATGCCTACACATATATAGCTTTTTATTTTCCGTGTTGTAGCCTACAGTGGAATTCACATATTCACATGCACAAATGTAGAATTTCTCGAATATAAGTGGAAAGTTTTCCTACCACCTGCACAGAACTTTCTGAGTACTACGCAAACTATAAACGGAATCACCGAATTCCCAGTGCAGAAATTACTACTACATACGTCAGAGAAATAATGCCCATTTGTAATTCTTAGTGGTCGGACATGTGCTCGCGTGCTCCTGTCCACAGTGTACGTGGTGCATAGCTACACATATTGTTGTCAATATAGGTTACATGTGTTTTAAAGTTTGGTCCAGTGATTAACTTATTGAGTTAAAAACGCAATATGCCGTGGTTTTAATCCTACTTGTAAATAAATGTTTTAGTATCTTTTTTTTTTCCTAACGTGTGTATAATAAAACTAACAAATTGCTGAAATGTATCGAAACGTTCCTTTCATTATTGATAAAATTCTTCCAATACATTTTTCACGTAAACTTACAACCTACATGCGTGGTAATTTTCATTTACAAGGATGCCTAATTTGCGTCCCTTACATGTAACGAAATTTCGCCCGTACAGGTAATATTTTGGAGAAACTATTACTTCTAATGACGCAGCGTACAGTGAGTAGGCTAGATTCACCCAAGTTTACGTACTTTTACGTTTCTGGAGAGCGATATTTCTGAGTACTTAAGTATTGAGTACTTGAGTTGTGGCGTATATGTAGATTCAACGTGTACTGAGCCACATCGAATAAAATTTAAAATGTTAAACCCTATGCTTGCTCCCGCCGTGGCTCTGAGGTAGGCAACGCCCTTAATATCATGCGAATACGTCAGCAGTACCTACTTCTCTGTAAACAATCCAGCTAAGCTACATAGCTACATCGCGAAATTGCAGCTTCTTTTGTCGGCTCGACACAGATCTGTCACTCTTGTAAGGGAGAGCATTTTTTTCTTAAACGAGGATGGAATCTCATTTAACATGTATCTAATAAAGGGGCGAAATGGCGAATCGTGAGGGAGGAGACAATCGATATGAAAGAATGATATAAAAAAGTAATACTAGTAGAGAGGTATGGCATCTTTCATATAACTAATCTTCAGATTTCGCTCCTGTATCTTTTATTAATCACGTTCCAAACATAATAGAACATCAAAAATATTTTATGTACCATATCATGGAAACAATCTTAAGAACGTAGTTGACTCTGATAAAATAATTTGTCAGATATTAAGAGAGACACGAAATAATAATTTTGAAGGTTTCTAATCCTGAATACCTGCCTGTATATTACTGTAACAGGCCTAATTGCCATTCATATTGATTAAATATAATGTTCAATGTAAATATCGCAAAATGTGATAGAGTTATCGTAGACAGTCCGGTGACATTTCACTGTACTCAGAATTATGTATTTAAACTTGTTCAATCGTAATAAGTTGTTTAATTTCATTTAGTTTTAAATTTACTTTTGTATACTGGCCAGAGGCGAGGGGTTTCAGAGGAGTATTTTGGATTTTGTTACGGCTATTTAACCCTTCACGCCAACAGAAAGAGAAAGCTGGTAATGTAGGACGAAAGCTAGCTCATAGCCTTGAATTTGTGTGGGAACCAAGGCTCAAGGGGCGAGAAGTAGGTCAGCTCAGGGGCGTGGCTTCGCTGACCCCCTGCAGTAAAATTTGATATTAACTTTATTATTAGTTAGCGTAAATAGTTCAAATTTATTATATAAGTTGGTGTGTATGTCAATGTTAACCTGTATGAATTTTGAAAATATGTATTAAACCGGTGCGGAGGAAAGGCCGTGTTTAGTTATGTCAGTCGTCCACAGAGCCTGTGATTGGCTGGGAGTAATAGGGGGGAGTTTTAGGAAAAGTGCCGCGAGCGCGTCGGTTAGGTTTGTTGTATTGACTCTTGCCGCGAACACCACGAGAGGTGGTTGTGTACCTTGCCGCGGATATTTGAGGACTCCCTGTTCGGACACCACGAGAGGGGGTTGTGTCCCTAGCCGCGGGAATTCGCGGGGGTCCGCGTATGTGATAAGGACTTCTACTCGAGACACCACGAGAGGTGGTTGTGTCCCGAGCCGCGGGAATTCGTAGGGGTCCGCGTATTTCCTGTTGAGACTCACTGTTCGGACACCACGAGAGGTGGACGGGCCCTAGATTCGCGGGAGTCCTCCTTTAAGATTTGCTGTGTTTTGGACGTCATCAAGGGTGCACGCTCGCGTGGGACTGACTATAGCTAAATACAGAGTTCTGAACTATCCAGAAGAGAAAGAAATTCCGGCTTTATTATTTCGCTACTAGTAACACCTACTGAAACAGTTGTCAAAATTAATGTCTATATTTTCTCTTCAAATAACCGAGGAAGTTTATGAAGCTGCTGGTATTTTTTAACTGACATGACTGTTTTCTTATCTGAGCAATAAAAATTATCCAATTCATAAGTGCACTTCATCAAATTAACTCTCAAAATTATCGCAAACTACATCATGAATTCAAGTTGATATTTACTATTTTGAATTGTATATAGTCTGAACTATTTGGTCTGTCACATTTGTTACAAAGGACCCGAAAACGTATCAGAGAGTTAAAGAGAGTTGTCACTGTTGACACAAATTAAATTGAAGAAAAGCTTGCCATTTTCTGGCTCACTTTGCCCACATGAGTCAATACAGCAAGTGTCAGCTGAATTTTTATCCAAGGTGAATTATGATTTCAAATAGTAACTAAACTAGTTTTCCTTCACTGACATCCGTTTACGTGCACTGAGGACTGTACGATAATGTTAGCATTTTCCAAGGTTGTATTTTCAATTATAATAATTATTATTATTATTACTATACTTTACTGTTGCTTCAGACGCTAACTTGAAGAACCGTGCGATTAAGCCAGTGCACTGTGGTCCAGTGGCGTACCGTGGTCATTTTCCAAGGCATGCAATATAAGATCCGACTATACCCTACGTGGACTCAATGTGCCTACCTGACGTATCCAATAAACGGGTGTTGTGTAGACCGACGTGTATTACTGGACAATACTTTCCTTGTTTCTTGCACACTACTGGCAGAAGAGTGTATCTGCTCCTACACGTCTAATGGTCTCACAGACAACTCAGTGTTGAGTATGAGTCGTTGCACATCACCACATGCCTAGGAAAACGACCACGATACGCCACTGCTGCGTTTATTACATGTTTAAATTAACAAATAGTAGTAAGTTTCAAATTCGTTTGAAGGAAATAAACAGCCAAGGACTCGCTGTGTTGCCTGTGAAACATCGGCTACGAATATTCTTCCTGTGTATCATAATTATCTCTTGACAGTGGGTCTACGTAGCTTTCTTTGTTTTAGCCGACACAACGTTCGCGAACTGAGCAAATGGCGTAATAGTATAATAGTAACACGTTGGACACGCATTCGGGAGGATCCTGCGTCGATTCCCAGGATCAGCCATGACAGAATCCTCCCTCAATTCTGGTCGTTGTGTAAAGCTATCAACCGTATCTAGTGACCTCGATGCCGACGACACGAATGCCCACTCTCCTTACTAAATTAACGCGATGAGTGGAGCAAATCACAGGTAGAAAAGTTCATACAATAGTAGCCTACGCACCTCTGGAAATATTGTCCAGTTTTGCCATACCTCACTCTAAAGCAAAGTTTTTGTAGAAAGTCTTCCCTGCTAAATTATTTTGTAGTAAACAAAAAATTATTTTTGTTATCATATAATTTTAGTTAAAATAAAAAAAAAATTGCTTTTAGAGCGACCACAAAATTAATTTTGCAAGGTGAATACTAACAACATATTTTGTGCTTAGACCCTACCAAAAATTTTTTCCCCCTTACAAAGAAAAAGTTTTTTTATTAAAGAATTGAAAGTAAATTCTAAGCCTTCACATCTTACGATTCATTCTTAAATAGAGTAAGAAACTAACTTACTGGTTTTCCTATTTTAGCACCAAGTTTCAATGTTGCCGACGGGCGTAGTTAACGTCGCATCGTCACAGTAAACGTGGCTAGACACTTCTTCAGAAATAGTGATTACTGCGTTAAAAGAAGCATATAATTTCTTGCGTTTGATTCGCGGAGACAGGTGGCCGATAAGATTCAGCTTGCCACACTCGACAGTAACCGCTTCGCTTCTATTCGCTGCGCACCAAACTATGCGTGCAGTGCTTTAGTTTTCCTATTTTCTATGAGACTGTACGCAGCGACCCTACAGTTATATTTGCGGAAAGTTTGACGTAAAATCTAACGCGTATTTCTAGCGTTGTGTTTTACGAATCTAAGTGGTATTTTCGTACTTACAGCTGTCTAAAAAAAACCGCTTTTAGCCACACTGAGGGGCTGCAAAATTATGTTTCTAATAAGCATGCCGTATTTTTGTAATGATACGAACATAGTAACACAGTAACGTGCTAGTACAGTCCCGGACGCAAGCACGTCGTGCAACCGTCACTAGTATAATACAGTTTGTCCCATAAGTCCAGCATCATATGGAAAGTTACAAAATACTGTAGGTGAATGTAATGAAACGTTGTGAAGATCAACATTATTGCTGCATTCCGCTCCATTCCGTCTGTAATGTTGCATCGTGTACAAAACAATTTGAACCGTCGTATATGCATGTGCAAGGAACATCGCGGCCATCAATTTGAACATTTTCGGTCGTAGAGACACACCGATTTTAGCACATTGATGTTGTCTAACGTCAACACACTACATCATTATTAAACCATTCCATATTTCAACAATGTCTATTTACTCTATGAGACCGGACATGTCTTCCCCGCATGTTTTCAACGTGTGCCACAAAGTTTACGGGGCCACGGCGGTCGGATGGTCAGACCACAGACTAAATAGTAATACAGACGTGAAATGACGTGGCGGCTCGTTTGATATAGGCGAACTTGGCCGCTTATTGGCTGCCCGAGGCTGTAGCCTCCAGCCCCGTGTCTGTTTGGCTCCTGCATGTTACTACAGGTTTCCTATTGGCCTGGCTGCCGACTTGCAGAGCAGCTGCCTCACGCTGATTGGCAGTAGGTGTTTCCGCCATGTTGCTGGCCAGGGAAGCCATTTTGCTGGCGTGTGTGACTGAGTTCGCCTTCCTGCCGACTATTTCACTTCTGTATTCCTAAATATTCTGTGGTCAGACCATTCGCCTCCCACCAAGGCGATCTGGGTTCGATTCCCGGCGGGGTCGGTCGCCCGATTTTCGCATGTGGGAATCGTGCCGGATGATGCCGTTGGTCGGTCCGTTTTCTCGGAGATCTCCCGTTTCCCCCGCCCTCTCATTCCGGCGCTGCTCCATACTCACCTCACCAACGCTCAAGAACTTGATGTTAGGCGCTGACCAAAATCTCTCACTCTCACTTACCCTCACACAAGGTTTACACCAGTTATGTTTTGAAATTGCTGAAAACAAACCTTAGCTGTGCGAAAATTTTTCAGACGCGCGCGGACTGAGGTTTGCGAACGGAACTGTGGAGTGACGCAGGGTACTGTTACAGAGCCATTTTGCCTGGCTTTCAGCTCAAGAGCGACTGCGAGCGCTCCTAGCGGTGAGTAGAGGTGCTGTTTGTCGGCCGGCATCCAATTAACTGGTGTCTCCCCTCGTGCGGTCAGTTGGTCAGGCCGGCCAGACCGATGTCCAATCACCGGCCGCCAGTCACAGCAACTCTGCGCGCTCCTCCATCTGCCTCCCCTCTTTAGACGCTTACAAAAACCTTACTCGATCTACTCGATAAAGTAGACATTACTTCAATACCGTTCAAAAACCTCATAGGAGTACAGTCTACCAACCGTCAATATCTCTAAATATTCAACTAGATCTCTTTACCGCATCTATTCAGATCTACCCTGCTCCCGAGCAGGGTAGATAGCCGCTAGCAGACGAAAAATAGAAAAGCGCAGTACAGGCTCTTACGTGTGAACACAAAAGAAAATCTGTTGTAAGGCGATGGAGTGATTGTTGAAGAACAAAAGACGATGTCGGCATGTAGTATTTTTTTGTTTTACGAGAAGTCTCGAGAGGTTTATCAAGTAGGCCTAAAGTTGTCGCCAGAAGAAAATAATTCAGGTATGGAAGAAATTATACTATAATTGTTAATGATTTAGGCCTCCCGAACATATAAATTTTTAACATTTAAAATTTATTTGCATGTAGTAAACTCTCGATTAAAGCTAAAGGCAGCGGTAATGTGTCAGATAACTTTCACTTTGAAAAACCTTATTGCTATGAAAATTTTCGGAGGTTAACTGTAGCTTGTTTATATAGTTAATTTAACTAGTGCACTACTGAAATGCAATAAACTTATATTGTACCAGTATAAAAGGCTGTTCTGCACTATCCAAACTTGGTCTAATAATACAGGTCTGTCGTCTGTCGGATCGGCGACTGAATTATACCACTTCTTCAGATTTTACCCCATATTTTAAATAGGCCCTACAACATAGCCTACTACTCTTCGATTTTTTGTACGTTCGAAAAAAACCGTTTAACATCCAACGACTGAGTAGATCCGATGACGCGACCAATACTAGCGAGTAGATTATACCTACTGTGTTTTCGTAAGCGCCTTTTGACTGATACACTATTTACCTGCCACCCGAGCTAAGCTGCTAGTTGAAACATAAGGCAACTACTGTAGCTGGCAGTTCAGTGCAATGCAGTGACAGCGAAACTTGGTATACGTCGTTCGGTATAAAGTCAGTAGTGTTGGAACTTTTGTTCTTTTTTTTTTAAATCGCAGATAACCCTACCGCTTTATAATACAAACAAAGCAACTTAAATAACAATCAAAGTATTTAGATTGTACCGTATACAAAAGTTTACACCAGAGGTCACTATGAATAGAATGTTTTACATTATTATTCTAGACAAGATATTCTTCAAACGTGCTCACTTTATCGCGAATCACAAATAAACACGTGTTAATGTATACTGATCAATGATAAATTAACCCAATTATGGCAGTGAAACTAATCACTGTGCTCTCGCTGATGTTAACTTTTTTTTTTTTTTAACGTACTATGGATGTCTTGTTTGGGTCACATTTACTGTTACAGGCTTAACACGTTTCTAAAGGGATTTTAAATAAAAGACTGATCCACTGTGACATTTATTTCCAAAGCAAACTGTGTGGTATATTTTAAAAAATTATCTTATTATCTTATCAATGTGTGTAACGTTTTGGTGTTTTCATTGCCTTTAAAAACGTAATAAGCATGCGTTAACCGTTTCGGTCCCAAATTAGTTTTATATTTTTAGTTGTCGCAACGATACAAATTCATGACGAGAACTGTGCCGTCACCGATGACGTAGGCAACTCATTTGCATTTCGGGACCAATGAAAAAAGTAAGGTGTGTATATATTATTTTGTTGTGAATGTAAACAAATAAAACTATTTGTCTCAACTACAAACTGAATTTTTCATTTGTAAAGGACGTATGTAATTACAGTATACGCTGGTTTACAAATCAATTATAGCTAGATCCATAAATTCCATCTAAGCAACTGTCCTAGGTAATGGACACGGTAACTTTAAGGAGAGATTCACAAAACACGTCACCTTGATCCAACTCACAGAGTCATATAGTTACAAGTTACAATGAAGGATATCAAGTGTACGGTATTTGCATGACGAAACATAGTTTTCAACATAGAAATTTGCTCTTTCATCTTACGTACAATTTACATTATTTACAGAGAACTCATATTCCATTCCATTCTCGGTTCCGGTTATTCTGATTTCGATTTTCAGTGCTGGGTTCTCGAAATCGCTCCAGACGAATGCAGAAATGGTTTCTTAACCAAGGCTATGAGTGCTTCGTCTCCCATTTCGTAACCTTGTGTGGAGGTGTGTGTAACCGTCTCTAATAATCTCGATGTTTACAAAAAGTAAAGTCCAATAAAAATGTCATTAACAGTTTAAATCATCTGAGATGTCGAATTTCAAGGGCTGATATCTTCCTTACGAGTCACCGTACTAACATAGATTGTAAATTGTATAATGTCCCATATCGAATTGGGAACCACCTCACAGCGTCTCGTTGTTCAAGACCATTCTGCAAAGATAAGCTACATAAAATGAGTCGTCAAGTTACAAAATACACGAAGTCTTACGAACATGTATTATCCAGAAATGAGGAAAAACAGCCACTCCTTTACTGTAAGAGATAATAAGTGACAGTTTATTTACTTTTTAATTTTGCTAGTAAACCTGCATATTTTGAAGCAATGGCTAACGGCAAAAGACTATTTAAAAAAATATAAATTCTTTGAACATGGCTAATGAATTTTGTTCCGCGAACATGGTCACAAAGTGTTTTGGAACGGTAGTGATTGTATAGTCAATGATTCCTGGAAAGCAGTTAGATTGTGACTGAATGTTTTAATACAAGAATTAAATATAGAACGACTTTTTTAGATTGGTTTTAGTAGAAACATATTGTACTTAACAATATTTAACAAAACATACAATGTGAAGAACGTATAAAAAAACTAATAAACCACTGCTACCTACAGTTAAACCAAACTTACTTTCGATTATCGCAAATGCAAAGACAATAATGCAATGTGTGACGTCTGTGACAAGAAAACTATTATGTAGTTTATGAAATTTAATAGCTAAAGAATTTTGTAACTGAACGGCTTAAATGTAATGGCTGTATTAGATGTGACCATCATGTACCGCTTTGATACTTTATACTAGAGTGTACGTCCTAATTACGCATATAATTGGCAAAGAAACCAGATAACAAACTTGTGTCAAGAAAGAAAGTTCCTGGTTAATTTATTTCGCTCATCGCCGCAACACTGCAGACAAAAAACAGACGCCGGCCGCGTAGTGGTTTGTCGCCGACGACTCCTGCACTTCGAGGAAGATGCCAAGTGGGAGTAGTGCGTGGGTGGGCGACGGAAGAAGACCTGTGGAGGCGGGGGTAACGAAGCGTGAAACGAAATGAAGACGTTTTAAAAGATTTCGGAGTGAATCAGTGGGGGTAGGAAGAGTCGCGGGTGTCAATATTGATTGGGCGTCGCTTGAAAGGCGATGGTGTGCCCGCGGCTGGATGAGAATTTCGGCCCCTCAGCATCCGCCCGTGAGGAGATGAGCTTACAGTTCACTTAGCATCTCCTTGGATCCTGCCAGCCCGCAGCGGTGAATGTCCTCAGACATATGTCACCTACGCTGTAAACAAAAATGTGTACAATTTACTATGTACCGTGCAGATGAAATATTGTATTATCACAACGTAATTATTTTTGAATTGTCACGTCGACAGCGAGATTAGGCATTATAGACAGTGGCGCATTACTTTACACAAGGACAAGAGCTAGGAACCGGCCATGGCCCACGTTAAGGAACCATTCCAGCATTCACCTGGAGAGATTCCAGAGAGCCAATGAAAATCTGAAGCAGTACAGTCGGAGTAGACAATCGAATCCGGGTCACCCCTAATGCGAGTCTAATTTGTTACTTCTGTGTCACCATGCTCTCTCTCTCTCTCTTTCTCTCTCTTTCTCTCTCTCTCTACCTACCTATCTATGTCTGTGTGTGTGTTTATGTGTAAGGAAATTAGTAGTACAAACTCCACCTCCATATTCTTTATGATAAATTACGGCGGAAATATGTGTACACATCCTTTCAGTGTCTTACGTGCATACATGCAGCTGTGCTTCGTGGTTATTGGCAGTGTACCTTCACGAAGAGGCGTCACTCAGTTGACTGCACCAATCAGTCCAAGGTCATTGACCACGAAGCAGCAGGTGTGCACGTAAGGCATTGGAAAATATTGTAACAGAGATAGTTTCGCGATAATCACCAGTCCCTACCTACTGCCTAAACTAATGCTAAGGATGGCGCACGCCTTTCAATGTGGTGCAGGCAGACTAGATAGTTGCATGTCATACACAATGTTTTTTTTAATGGAGCAGCGAGAGCAAGGCTAGGGATTTTCATGTTTAGGCTAATTATATTCGGTGGGGCTCCGTATGATTTTATCGAACATACATATGTGGCCGTACTCACTTTTGGCTCATATTAGAGACGTTCATATTGCTAGGGCCATGAACTTTTCGCAAAAATAATTTTGCCTCAGTTTGCTTAAGTGCCTAGCGCGCCCACCTGCAGCTCTGCTTCATGGCTTAGTTATTGGTAGGGCCCGGTAGTTTTCGCGAAAAGATTTTTGCCCCACTTTGTTTCAGTGTCTTACGTGCACACCTGCAGTTCAACTTCATGGCTATTGACGGAGTGTTTTTGTGCAGAGTCGTTATTCATTTGACTGTGCCAATCAGTACACAGATAACTGTCACACATCACGTCTGTGATTTGCGGGTTTAACCTCCACACGCTGGGTGTTACGGCATCCAATCACTGACCAAATAGCAGAGATGCAGGTGCGCACGTAAGGCACTGAAACAAAGTGCTGCAAAATTCTTTTCGCGAAAATTACCGGGCTCTAGTTATTGGTGATTTAACTCTCACGTGTTTTGAAGTTTTAGCCACAAATCACAGACGTGTGGTGTTGCCGTTACCTTTTTGTTATTGGCACAGTCAAATGAGAAACTTCACTTCTGAAAGCCACGCTGCCAATAACCATGAGGCATAGGTTCAAGTGTGTTCGTAAGACACTAAAACAAAGTGGGGAAATTTTTTTTCGCAAAAAGTTCATGGCCTTACATACTTCTTATGCTATTTTAAGCATTGTTTTTAAATTCTGCAACGATATTTTTGTACTTTTAATTTATTGAACAGAGTTATGTTTCGTTACAGAAAATAAAATAGACAACAGTAAACCACGTTAATATAGGAATGAAAGTTTTTGCATGCGAAAATATTAGTGTTTAATGAAAATAAGAGTTGAAATATGAAAAAAGTTAGGAACAATATTTAAATAAATGTTCTACAATGATAGGAGCCTAATGACACTAGATAACTGATCACCAATTTCCTCAACAATATAGAACAATTCTAAATACTAGAAGAATTTCATGTAGTGGTTCAACAATACAACAGTTACAATTCTACCAAATCGTGTTAAACCTTAAACCTAATTTTGACTAAATTTCAGCATTATTCATGACTCGCAGAAAGTAATTTAATAGTTCTGATGATTTACGTGTCACGGTATCTCAATATTGAAAAGCGGAGAGCATGAGTTCAAGTGTTTCAAATAAGCAAATCATGAACGTGTATGCTGAGCTATAGGATGATTTAAATTTCGAACTGAATAAACGTCAAATTCAGTTAACCTCTACGTACACTACGAATCTACGTACCACTGTAAACTACTGATTTGCAGTGCTTACGTTACCATAATATACCTATATAAGAAACTCTCTCTACTGTGGTAGTTCGGATCTCGCCCCATAGGCCCTACTGTGAATAGCTTGGTACAATCTTGGGCTCGAAGTTGCCCATCTTCTACAGCCTTATTGTGAAACCTCTCGTCACATGTCCGTCTTCTTTCACTGTTCGGAACGTTCTTTTATAATTTTCCTTCTACGGCTGAAAAGTTCTTTACGTGTCTTGTTGATTTCCAAACAGAAAACTGTTTGCTTATCGTGCTGGGGAGTTACAACACAAACACGTCTTTTGGGGATTCGTTTGCATAGACAGTCACCTGATCGAATAAATTTATGTAGACTACGATAACCCACTGCTCTATTTACCCAAAACATCATACACATATTTAGTTAAAAAATAAAATATTTTTAAACAACAATATTATTTACCATTAAATTGACCATGCGCGAAGTTCCTGATACAAAATATGATAATAAATGTTTTAATACACAATCAAAAATAATGAAACAACCAATAAATTGTAACACAAGATCATTTTAGTTTGTTATAAAACCCAGAAAACTATGAACAAATATAAGTTTTTTCATTATCAAAAACACTAGTAACCATCATCTCATAATTTTCTGCAAGATTTTTATTCATGTAACAACATTCTCTTCTTCTTAATGCAGACAAGGTTTTCGTCCAACAGCGGTATCATTTGAATGAACTGAGAACCGCCGAATATAATTTGATATGTGCTTCGCTACCCTTTGCTATCGCCACGAACTCGCAGGTAGGCAGCACTCGTGAACAAGATATAGAACCAAGCTTACAGAATAGGAATCGGTACATTATTGCAAGAATTTAATTATATTTTTCAGTGGAATAACAGTATGTTACCGCCATAACTAACTAGACAGCGTTGCATTCGTTATGTCTTCCAGTAGGCCTATTTATTATATAAGTTACATTCTTCACATTACTGTTTGCCTAAAGTGAATTCGTTGTGTTTTTCTGATTTTAACTCGTAGTACAACACATCATTGTTCATTTGCTTGGTATATTTAGTACATTTTTGTTTGAAAATTAACAATTATTTCGAGGAATTAATAATTTTATATGACATTTATTACAGCTTATCAGTTTGTTCTGTTCGGTTAGTATCATTTTGCTATCTTTCAGTTTTTTCTGAAGATGAAAACTTGCAGTAGCTTATGTTTCGAATAATATTTCAATTAACTCACCTGTCTGGTACAAACGTTGTGCTCGTCTAAGCATTCCTCAGCTAACGTTCTGAACCATTCGCCTGCCATCAACTCAGTAAAATCATAGCACATAACTTGAAATAATCACACGGTACGAGAGATACAGGTGCTTAATTTTTCATTATATCTGAGGCTCACCGCTAAGATATCCATTTCATCCAGAGGGTTACTAGCGTACAGTAATGATTCGGTATATGTACAAAACCAGTTCCAGAGTAATGTTTTGGCCTGGACGAAGCGTATCTAACGAATTTGTTATATTAGTAAATTTGCCTGTATATTTATTTATTTTTAAGATACAAAGTTGTGTCGATGCTATCGTAACATTTATGTTGTTACTTAGGTACTGCGCTAGTCACCACAGATAAAAATATCAGTATAAAAATTTTCACCAACTATTCAAAAACATTTACTTGGCTAGTTGGTAACAATTACTTCCTTTTTTCAACTTCATAGTGTATATGTAAATACATTTATGTATATAAACACAGGGCGATTTTTCTCAATGGGTACAAACTCCAGAGGACGATTTCTGAGAGGGTAAGGAGCAAAATGGTCATATAGGCATGGGCCGGAAATGCGTTCCAGGGGAGGTAAACCCACTTGAAGAAGGAGATAAAATATTATTGGCTCTGTAGGGTTCAGTTATTGAAAGCACAAATGAAAACACGGGAAGTTCCAATGTTATTTCTCTAATACATGTGCGAACATGATCAGTTAAAATATCCTCTAGAGGTAATACGCACCATACATTTCCGCCCATGTGTCCATAGGCCTATGATCAAGTTTCAGCCTAATCATTTTCCTCTCAGGCATCGTCCCCTGCAGTTTGTCCCCAATTACAAACATTAATCGTATATATAAACATGTATATGTATGTGTGTGTTGGTGTGTGCGTGTGTAAATTATTGGGAGAAAAAATTAATTTAGCCAACTATAAAGGCCTGCAATAAAACGTGTGGGTACGGCGCAGAAAGATGTGTGCTATGTGGTGAGTGTGATGTGAGAGGCGAGCATGAAGCAGCGCGACGGACGGCGGGGGAGGCTGGCGTCTGTGGCGGCGTCCTGGCGCCCCGCGGCGGCGGGAAAGTCGCCTAGCGTCGCGGCACTTCCACGCAGCTGCTCTGGCCGCGTGACGTCCCTCGTCAAGCACAGCACACAACTCTGGACAAGACAACAACAAACTGCAGTCCACGTGGGGTCGTCCTACCTCAATGTGCACAGCTTGGCCGAAGACAACATTAAATGTTTTTTACTAAAAAAAATATAACAATTGTCATTAAATTAAAACTATCACATGTTATACACAGTAATGGTAATTTTACAGATTTTTTTACTTCTACATAACGATAACATTTGCACTGGAAAAAGTGTTTTTATTTCTATTTTAACTATGAAAATCTTGTTTAAGAAGCGCAATTTATGTAATGGTATGCGAAAGTAATTGCATTTTAAAATATCTTGTTTCAAGTCTTGCTTGGTCTCAGTTCGTTACAACCTCTTTTAGTAGATTTTTTCTTCTATTTTTTTTCTTAACAATCATTGCCTTTCCGTTTCAGGGGTGGTCATCGGTGTAATTTGTTCGAATGATTGCCCGATAGTAAGATATGAATACATAAAATTGTGAAAGTCTGTGTTTACTGAAGGAAGGACTAACGTCTGGAAGACATGAATGTAGAGCTTAGTGACTTCCTTGTATCAAGATGAAGAGAAATCAAATCGCTACGATAAAGAGTTTTTGTTCGAAGACCGTGTCCGTTTTGACTCTTCTGCTGTGTTGCACTACGTCTGAAACACTTCACCAGACCAATTTCTAGAAATTTTTTCTCTACAAACAAACAAATAATGACGCTGTAAACTTTATACGGCGCCCCAAAGAACGTTAGACGCTTCACTTTATGGATATTGGCTGTTGTAGTAAATTGTATGTTCCACTGCCATCAAACATTAAGGATGTATCTATTGGTCGTGATAATATGAAAACACTGAGCACGTATATGTTTTGTTTGAAACACTTAAGTTCATAAATAAACTTAAGGATCAACTCAAACATCCATTGTCTCTCAACAAAGTCCACATAATGACTGTCGTTGCACAAAGCGGCTGTCTATATTCTTGGCGACAAACAGCAAACTTACTACCTACCATACGTGTGCCATGTGTATTCGAATAAACATTAATAACAATGTGATGGTATGCAAAATAGTAACAAGTGCCGAATGTTAAATGTAAGCCCACTATTCACTTGCGTGCGAAGTGTAGGAGTACGTATAAAGCTAAAAATATTCTAATAATTGTCGGTGTAACGAAGTAGTATTTGGGCAGGAAACATGGGTTTCGCAAGCGTCTGGTGATGGTGTAGTACACCAATACAAGGTTGAATCATGCAGAATAAAAGTTTCCACTGACGTGGCGTTGATGATGTTAAGGTGCCCGCCTGCCCAGGCTGTCGAGTGGTGTGCTGTGCAGAGCTTTGGCCGTTACAAGATTATTCGTAAACCGCTCAGCGAGCGTACGTTATGTCTACTTAGGAATGACATTCAAAGAACGTTACACGTCTGTATACCCATTTCAGATCTTACATAAATCTCTAAAGTTAATTTTATCGCTGTTTAGAATTGTGAACATGTGTGTAGTTGTGATTTAGATATGGAATTCTCGGCGCAGAATCTTTTCAAAGATACAGGAGGGTAAAATACTTCTTTACCTTTAATGTTATGTCACGAAATAACACAGCCACTACTGAATGTCTCTTAGTAGCAAGTTGTCGGCGAGAATAATGCACGCCAGTACAGTGATTTGCGCTAAGAGGCTATGGTGAGGCGTAATGCGCGTGCTGTCATCCTTACCGCCTTTGCCCTGTATACTAGCCTCGAACACACAAAACATGTTCTTCCAGGCGGCCACATTAAGTATGGATATCATCGAATCTCTACCTAGATTGAAATATGCTCCGCCTGTTCCGATTCTCCTCCAATCTGGTATTTATCACGTCACGTGTGTTCTGAGTGCGTAGACAGGTTGTAATCAAATCGCCTAACAGTCCGCACAGCGAGAGAGGTTCGGGCTGCAACTAGGCCAGCATTGGGAAACCAAGGAAGACAGCAATTCACGCCACCCCTCCCCCTCCGTAGAGCCCTATAATGAGGACAATACCGTCGATATAATGCCTTGTTACCCAGTAAACCGGGTCTGCCGTCTGCCAACTCTCATCCGGTCAACAGCAATCTAGCTGTCCTCCGAGGCTCGGTGGTCGAATCTCGGCGGGAGCGTGCATGTCCGTCGATACCGTCTTCTTCACGAGTTCATCTTCGGTAAGGTCATCAGATTTAATTGGGTGACAGCAAACCTGCGGTATTCCTTCACTTAATTTAATGTATTGGTAATCAGTGGCATGGCGATCCCCTCCTTGATTATTATAACTCATTGTAAGCTTGGCGAGCATGGTCGCTAGTGTGTGGTGCTCACCACAAGGGCGGGGTTATCGAGGAAGATACACGGAACATGACGTAAGTGGCGGCGACGTAGGACTAGGGTCGTAAAGGAGCCAACCTCGGCGTAAATCAGCCTCCTAGAAGCCCAGACGCAGTTCATCACACCCTCGTGCGCACCCGGCTGTTCACGATATTTAAACACTTGTTAACTGGAGGCAGAGGCGCACACTCTCAATTTTTCACGCCGTTCTCTCGACCCACCCACCAGCTCTCTCTCTCTCTCTCCGCCGAGGGAGAGGTGAACGGAGGGGTGTTACTTTTCGGCGCTGCCGGAGCCGTTTTACGAGCGCCACCTTATTGTTTTACGGCGCTGCGTCTCACAGCCAAGAGCGGCCGCTCAACAAAAGATGATGAAGATGGCTCCTCTGGCTGGTTGAAACCAGGATTTAGCCGCAGACGGCGGAGGCTGAATTCTTTATGGCGAGGGCGTTCCATCACTCCCAACACCCACCACCACCCACTTACCTCTCTCGACTGTACGTAGCAGGGCTGATGCTGTAGACAGTCCTGTTCTCAAGAAACGTCGTCCATGTGTGTCTTGACGCGTAAACGAAGGTTCACGAGGCTATGACAGGTAGGACAAGATGTCAGCTTTCGTTATACAAATGGTAACATGATTAAAGTTAACCCTTGACCTCTTATTAACTTGAGTAGCTTCTCGATAAACTACCATACTTAACTTGCTCCAGAGCAGACTAAAGCCGCCATCTGGCGCAAGAATATGTACAGAGTATACTAACCAAAAACACAAAAAAGAAATTTTGGATGTGTAATTTAGTAAAATATTTAACATGCAGAAAAAATGTAGGTTTTATTCCCACCATCTTATACAAGCGTTCATCAAAATACTGGTGATCGACAAAACCTAGTCCATTTTTTTGTCTGTGACCTGTTCAGCGTGACAGAGAAAACCTACCTTCCTCCGGCTCGTGAACTTCGGTAAACGTACGTGGACTGCAGGATCGGGGGTCGTGATCGTATATATTCACGTTCAACTGAGCTTACTAGCCATTACGTTTCATTAGTTAAAGCCCTTCAGGCAAGGAGTTGACAATACATCGATCTTGCCACGCATTTTCCCTTCAAAACTGCAATACATCATCGGGAACTCGAACCCTTGGCGGCGATTATTATCACGATGTGCGTCATATCTGCATTACGATTAGTGTAGGAGGAGATGCACAGTTTAGCTTTCCCTGACATCTTTGAGGACTGCGTTAGGAGCGTACGAATATGATGTGGAACGGCGGTAAAAATATAACTTTGAAAAATTAAATTATCCAAATAGAACTCATAGTCTACTTGAACCTACAGACTGAAAGACAAGTCGCGCAATTATTTTAGCCTATCGCATTCGCAACTGATCGAATGTATCGAGAATGTACGGTGTCTTGACAGCCATCCCCTCCCCTCGTCTGCTTCCATTCCATGTGTGCAGTGTGTCACATATGTTTGTTTGTTGACATATTAAACTGCCTTTTCTGATTGGAGAGTAATCAATGAAATTCACTTACGCTCAGTGACTGGAGAATTTTCTTGTCAGTCTCTGTTAGTTGTTGAGAAGTGCATATTCACAAGCATTTAAACTGATTATATGATGATTCGCGAATTCAATGACCTGCATGTTAGAATCAAATATCCTATGCATATTCAAGCCCTGTCTATTCGTTCATTGTCTGTTGTTCCACTGAGTAGCAGCTGGTGGACAAATGGTCAGAACTTGAGTATGCGTAGGATATTTGATTCTAGCACGCAGGTCATTGAATTTAATTCGCAAAATTTCACCATCTCTGGCGATGATGCTCCTTTAACTGTTGCCGAAAGGCTATTGTCAATTAAAATTGTAACTTTATTTGTTTTATTTTAATTTTCCGCGTTTTCTGTTTACAGCAGGTACATACATCTTTGGTCCCACTCCACTCCTGTCACCTCTTACATATAATTTAGAACCCGGCAGCTAATTGTGAAGATTGTCAGTACCATTTTATTTTTGCGGTCGTACGGAATTTGTTAATTGTAATAATCTGTGTTAATTCCGTTTAAAAAGTCAACGGGCGCTTTTATTTTCCGCGCCTCTTATTTACTTGTGCGTAACACATCAATACTTTGTGCACTCGAGAAACCAATTGTGTTCCGACATTCAAACAGCAAAATGCGAACAATTGTTCTGATAAACTACCTGTCGTTTAAGTATACTTATGTATACTAAACTCTAAATAATTGCAGTAACATATTACCTTCTAGTCACAACTTATTTAAGTAACTATAACTAAAGTAATTTCTACGCACACATTTCACGTAGCGTAACTCAACCAGGACAATAATTTAGATTTTAAAAATAACGTTTCATGTGGCTGAGGTTTGTCGAACAAAGATTTAAGTGTAGAAATATTAAAATAATATATATATTTAAAAATAACTTTTTAATACGCACCCAACAATAAACTATTTTTCTTGAAAAAAAATCGAAAGCTGATTCTTTAATCGTAGGCTCAACATTTAAACGCATCTTCATTTCACATGGGATATTAATTTTTTTTTTTTACTTCAAGACAGGTAGGCCTGTATACTGCCTGTTGTAATTAAAATCGGAAGGCGTTAACAAAATACGTTTTATGAAGTATCAAACATAAAATTAAGAAATAAATTAGTTCCTGAAAAACTAATTACGTAATTATGAATTTCTGAGAACGTTTCTAAAAAAAGAGGAGATAACGCATTTAGCTGATACAATCGTAACTAATTTACTATATTAGACATTCTGCTGTGTGTATAATAAGTAATTAGGTATTTTACAAACTATGCTTGGTTGTACTAGTCTAATGACATCCTAGCCGTCGAAAAGGCTGATGCGTGACTTGCTGCTAAAAAAACTTTCAACAAATTTGCTATGGAGTTGCTGTTGGACTGCTGTATATATGAAGTACCTTAAAGAATCTTTGAGGCAGTACAACTGTAATAAAAGAACCAGATCCTTTTGACAGTAAAAACAAGTTTACTGTAGCAACGCATGTTAGCAACAAAAACAACCACACATAAAATTAGACAAACATCTTTCATTATTGTGTACTTACGGACTTTATTCTTTAACTTCACTTTACCTTCTGCCAGTACTTCGACAGTAGGATTATCGCGTATGAATCACCGGAGTTTATTTATACCTTGGATGAAACTTTGCCGAGTTACAAACTATAGTAACTCCACACCCTCCGATATATTCAGCCTTTCTTTCCAACTTTAATTTATTATCGAGGAAGGAATTAAAATCACGACAGGTCCGCCGTGCCCAATTTATCAGCACCCCCTGCTCCGGGCTTTTCGGAGTTTCAGGTGCGTGCGACTGCCCCCCCGCCTCTTTTACCCACCTCGTAGTCTCTACCGACGCCATTTATCTTCTGTTTGCGGCGGGGCTCTCTCAGCCACGCGATAAATTTCCTACCCCGCACAGCCTTAAAAAATGTAAACAAGATTGCGAGAGGGGCTTGCGACCCCAACGGAAAACACTTGTTTCAACCCTTTTTGTTTTTTGAAGTGTGGCAGGGTTGGGTGGTAAATCAGATGTGGCTTGTCGGTGGGGGTGGTTGGTAAAGGTAAGGAGTGGTTTCTGCTCATCGCTACGAATCATGCATGTAAGTGTTCCCGATGATTAACGCTGATAACGATAATAGGCCGGTAGCTAAGGTACGCCCTCGTCGAGCAAGGCTCGGGAGAGACAAGACTGCCGGGTGAAGAGTTTGGGTAGGTGGGCGGAAAGGGGTTGGTTGAGGGGGGCAAGGGAAGGGGAAAACCTTGCTGAAGCAGCTATAGCGGCGCGCACGACTATAAATTCCGCGTCTGAACTCTTTCTCTTCTCCATTACTCGGCGCGTCTCCAGACCTTCGTGAAACTTTAAACCGTGTCGTTCTTCCGGGCCACAAGGGTAATAATCCTCCTTTGTACACCCCCTTCCCTCTTCAGGAATTCCGCGCGCCTAATATATATTATACCTTAACGAAATCTGTGAGGCGCACTTAAAACATCGCCGGCAAAGACCTCTTAAATTATGAGCTAGGGAAGGTTGTCGGTCGTTGTTTGTTCTGAATCACTGTTGCAGGCCTATTTGTGGTTTTGGATCAACCAAACAAACGGAAATAAAAACGAAAAAAATTTATGGATTTTTTTTATTCGTTTTTGGACATAAAAACATATTTACACATAGTTTTCAGGGATTGAAAACAGGTAAAATATACTTTAGCATTGGGATGACCAGAAATGGTAACGGTTGCATATACGTACGTTACAGAGGTACTGAGCAGTTCTTAATTTAACGTCATTTCATCGTATGATCTCACAATACTGCTCGGAGAAGTGCGTTTGTATTTTCGTTCACTGTCTATACTAAAATGCTTCTACCAAACAACGTTAATGAATATATTTTACGAACATAAACGCCACTTATACAAAAAAAAACGCAAAAGAAAACTATTATCACGATTGCTAAAAATATTCCAGTGTAACTTTTAAAGGATGAATACTATATAAACTATGCACCTCCTTTCTGGTGACGTGTATTTTACTGTCATTATGTGTGTAATGATTCAGACAATTCATTCACTTGTTTACTTGAAGCGCTTGCCTACACAGATTGGCAAATTTGGTGAAATACTGTTTTTTTTTTTGCAAAACCGTTAACGTAATAAGATTAATTTTTGTATAAAAGGTTAAAAGTATTAGCTTCTTAGCAACAGTGGTTTGAAAAAACTAGACCTTCGCCTAGTTTCTCTAAAAAAGTTGAGAAAAGGCAAAAAGGGATATTTCAACAGCCAGTGCAACACAGAAGCTTCTAAAACTCCTTACGACTTACATAAATATCGTAGTTTTACACGAGTTGCACGCAGATAAAAAGAACAGTATGTCAGTGCAGTGAATAACAATTCACAATGGGGCAACCTAACCACTGAACACCAGTAAAGCGTTTTGCGTGTAAAAGCAATGGCTAATTCAGGCACCCGCGTCAGTTTCACCCTTAAAACTTCTTCGCTCGTAACTCCAGTTTACAAAACAGCTCCAGGTACGGGGCGTCCTTAATGTGCTTGTTAAGGTAATTTTAAATATTGTAATAGTTTTTTTTTTTTTTTTTTTTTTTTTTTTTTTTTTAGGCGGTGTGGTCATTTTCGTTTGAGTCAATAGTGTTAATCAATACAAGTGGAAATGGGGAGTGTGTGCATTAAAATTCCAGACTGCGATAACTGTCAGTTAGGATCGTTCTTGTGCAGTGATGGTGAATGAGGAATGACAAGAAAATAGGGACAAGTTTACCAAGACGCAGAACTGCAAGATTGTAAGGGTGGTGGCACCATGGGGTGAGCTTAGCTTACAGGTAGAAGCTAACTGTCTCATCATGGTGCGCATACACATTACGGTACGGTAACATAACATTTATTGAATGTTCAACACCGATGTCATTAATTAGAGCATCCGTTATCCACACTAGACTATGAAAATATATTTGAACTTTAACCAAGGAATTATCTGAAAACTCAGTCGTCAAAAAATATAGGCTATATTAACGAAACTATTTGTTTTAACGTTGAACGTAATAAAAGAAAAATGTATGCAATTTTGGCAACTAATATTTTACGAAAGTGGGAAAAAATTGTAATTTAAAAATATGTTTACCACCTACTTATTGTCTCTGCCAGCGAGAATGCTATTCATAGAATCCATAGAGGATTAAAAGGGTTCTTTGTCCGATAACAGCTTGTTCACTGCGCCAAGCACACGGGTGTGAGAGAATAGTATTAACATCACAAGGGTATATAATTCACTTCATAAATAGCAAATATTTTTCGCGGTGAGTTGGAAGAGGGCTCCATGAAGAAAGGTACGTATATTTTCAGAAAATAGATCATATTGTTGTGTCGTGTCTGGGTCATCATGGGACACTCACGTTTATCGGTGTTTTAGGACAGCGCATAGTGTTCCACAGATTCGTCACTTCTATCAACGCGTAAACGTTTTCTCCCAAGAAGAAAACTCATTCTGCCACCAACGAAATACTGCAAATGGTAGAAAGAACATAATTCTCTTGTCACCCAGTGCATTCTTGTCCAACTGAACGTAAATATTTCTTTGGATGAATTTAATTAAAATACTGTAACACTCGTACCTGGAGTACACACGAAATAATAATGTTGTTAGCGTTAAAAAATGTAACCCTGGTATAAAAATATCACTTAAATGTGGGTCGCTTGTACGCACACATACACACACACTCTTGGACATAATTGTTGCACAGTCTAAAATTTCGAAGATTGGCTTTAAAGCAATCAGCTCTTCACAGCTACACCAAACAAACAACGTGGTTGTAGTAATGACAACGTTGTATTCGTCGGTCCCATGTGTAAACAGTCATTATGCAGATGCCACGCTTTGTCATTCGTTCGTGATCCCCAGTCAGTGTACCCAATTTAGTTATTCCCTAACCAAATCTCGTCTAAGTAAGTAAAAAAATTAGTTAGATTTGATATTAGGAAGTTCTGAATTTTAAATGTTTTCTGGTTGTGATCAATTTAAATTTGAATATATTATGTTACGTGTTAATTATAATTGCAGTTACCGGGCTATTTAAATAATGTAATTAATTGGCAGAATCTATTTTTATTGTGTTATAAATATTTATGTGACAACTCAATGAAGATATAATTGCAGTTGTTTGAAACAGGATTTCAGTATTTCTTGCAAATATTGTGGTTACAAATGTTTCCTCACAGTTGGCTACACAGTTATACAGACGCTGTGCGTGGCGCGGTATGTTTGGCGCGGACCAGCGGCGTCTAGAAGCGCTCTGACGCCGGCGCTCGCAGCATCCCTCGCCGAGAAGCAGTCTGGACCGACCCCGACACTCGCCTTCAACCTCCACGTTCCCACACACTACCTGTCTTCCACGAGGCTTTCTGAACAGTCGTCAATGTTTGTTTACACTCTTTTCAAGCATGCTGGCAGAACAACTATTATCATTTTATATTAATAATCACTCATATTTTTTGTCGAAATCATTTATTATAACCCAGTAAAAGATAATGTTTCACTTTTGCAGCTTATTTGAGGACTCCTTTAACTTGAACCTTGTTATATACTTTTTTAGCTCAACTCATATGAAAATCACAATTCTTTAAATGTGTAGTATCTATAATAATTTATAATCGTCAAGTACGATAACGTTTTTAGAGTTAGAAGTTATGTTCATATAAATAACTTTGTATGTTCGTGATGGTGTTACGCCGATAGAATACTTCAATATAATCGTGAATATTTAAGAAAGTTATAATAGATATTGTAAGAAAACTAATTCACAAAATATTCTTAATATAGAATAAATAAATTTACCTCTGTGATTATAAAATTCGAACTCTCGCCATACACTTATAGATCTACTGAAAATTATACTATAATTGATTAATTATTTTGAAGTAAAGTTTAGCGATTTTTGCTGCTCTAACTCGAGGTATGTTAATTACGAGACAGTTAGGATAGTCACCCTGGTTTTATTTGTACTTACAGATTTAAAAATTGTTCACAAATTGTCTTACACGAAAATATTTTAAACTCTCTGAAAGTAAAGATAAAGTACCCGTTCGTATTTCTACTTTCAAAACACCTGCATCAGTCTATCGTTTAGGAATTTATTTGAAAGAATTTAGATTTAATTCCAAAATTCTTTAATTTGTTTAATAATTTGATTAACAGGCACCTAATTTCTGCAATAGAAAAATATGTTCAAATGTATTTAGCCCAGTTTCCGCCATTTTCATGAAATTGTAGAGAGTTCCGTGAATTTTGAAGAACAAAATGATTATTGTTATGCGGAGTGTTTGTAAATCAACAAGGATTTTGACGGTAATTTTCAAGAAATATGCTGACGTTTGTCTGAATTAATTAAAATTAGTTAGGCTAATTGCTGCCAACAAATGCTCGTGATTTACAGCAATACTACAATGAATAATTATTTTATTGCACGTTACACAAATGGAAAATACGTATGCATAGCTTCAGTCTTCTACTAGAGTCGTTCTACCTGCCGTCGAATGTGAATGATCTTGCTCTACCCTAGTTGATCTTCGCCGTCTACCATTCTCCCTCCTGCATTGTGTTAAGACTGATTGTGCTGTGCTACAGGCAGGAAGTTCATTGTCTGCTTTGTTATTTTTCTTCCACGCAAACGCTTTACCTCGCCCATTTTCTTCTATGCTTCACCAGTTTGTTTTCGTGTTGTTCCAGTTAGTACACGTATGAAGCACGAAGCTTCCACGCCTGCTGACACACACGACTAAGAGAATAACAATAATTGCCCCTCTTGATCTCAAATACACACTGACCTTACCCACGCGATTAAATGAAATTAAATGTACTCTTAAAACAGCTGTTTTCAACTGAAGATAAAGGAATAATCCAATACTAACAACGGATTGTTTAGAAATTGAAAGCCACTGCAATAATCTGTGCTTCAAGCTAGCTATTTGTTTAAAATATTTTATTTTAAGAATAATTTATTTTGCAATTAATTTTTTATAAAATATGTTTTGTATCAGTATTTTTTTACTATATGATAGTCGGTGAAATTGATTTCATTGCGTGCTGCTAATAAACTACTGTAATTTAATTATTAATTTCTGACATTTAGACAAATTATTCCCATTAGACAATTTATTCATAGGCTATACGAAGAATAACAACGTTCATTAAGAAATACAACACGGTTGCCGTGAGCTGATAAACGCAACAGTAAAAATATATTTATAGTTAGCCTACCCACAAAAGTGAACTTCATAGTAGTACAACAAATAACAACATTCTCTAATTCTAATAGGCATATAGTCGGTATGCTGAGTAATAAACAAGAATTCGTGTTTAGGAACACGTACGGAATACCGAAAAATAAAGTATACTTTCGTGGCTGGTTTAAATACAGTATTCTACCTCATTTCTAAATAATTTCGCAATAATTCGCACTTCTCATGACTGTGCGGGTCGGGTTTGAACGTTATTCGTAATTAACCGTGCTTGCAAGCTTGCCCTCGTTTTCCGAACGACGAGCGATAGAAAGGGAATATTTAAACACCGCAGGTATTCGTGAATAATTTATATGGAGACATGAATTATGTGAATTCATTATGTCTTTCTTAGACATTAACAACGACTCGAGTGGCGGCGACCGACCCCCAATTTTACAACTTTGTTCATGACATCTCTAGCAATTTGCTTGCTACAATTACTTCGCCGTTATCGAACAAATTTTCAGTCATACACTTGCATACTTAAAAAAAATTCTGCAACGTACCATAATTTTAATTTTGGAGGTGTTTATAAGAGTCACGGGGTTTTTTTATTCAAACCGTTTCTTGAAAATATCAGATTGCAACATTGAAAGATGCGATGTCTCCTGCGTCATATTTGTTCCTGTACATGTTATCGTTAAAAGTGCGTCAATTTCATGGATTCATCTGAAAACAAACTAGATTTTCGGTCCTTTACTCGCACTGGTCACAATCTGATATCAACTGGCTTATTCAGATATCAAAGAGTTAGCATTACGAATACAGTTTAAAAAAAGGATAAATAAAATACTGTGATGTTTCAATGACAATCTGAATGAAATAGCTATAGAGAATAAAGCATTGTGGAAATATTTGGAGCAGAAACAAATTTCGAAACATTATTATATGAAATTGAAAGCTAAATGTAGAGACTGGAAAATGTCGCGGGTTCTCTGACTTTAGGCTAGACTGCAAGACTAACTGTGCACTCAAATATATAACAGCTGCTGATTGGCTGCTTGATGGCACAATGATTCCGACACGTCTGGGCGTGCATTTAGTTGTTTCTTTATCATAGACTCTGCGGTCTCTAAGAGGTGTCATATAATACAAGACATATTTGCTATTGTTGCACGAATTTACAGTTATTTTTAGTGAGCCCTGGCTTGTGCCTACACACAAATCGCAAACTCCCCACTATGGATGATGATTATATTTGACGTGGGTATGATTTGACTGTGCACAGACGAATAACAGAAGTTCAATAGCGACATTACAAAATTATTAGTTTCCTATTCGAATTGGAACGATCCAATAACGATACAATAACACATCGTATACGTAAATGCAACTTAAGTAACAGTCGATTTTCCTTATTGTAAATAATTATCTGTTGTATGAGCATTTTATAGTAATGGCAGCTAGTGGGTTGTAGCCAGGCAGGGCTGCAGTTGTCGAGAACTGTACAGGGTTTTGCGATAGTTGACGGTACAGCCCCTGACATGCTGGTCTGCAGGTGGAGCTTATTACTGAATGATCATAAAAGGTTTAAGCCAGGAAATCTTACCACTTTTGTATGTATACAGTACGTTCATCAGGGCTGTACAGATCTGGCCACAACCCACAAGCAATTTTTTTTCAGAAGGAACAGTGATCGAAAATACAGTATGAATTTTACTAAATGTTTTTACTGAAAGCTGTGAAGTTCGTCATTGATAATGATATGGAAATTTCACAAATTCATTTGAAGAACCAGTTACATTTCAAACTTAAGTTCATAGCAGTTACTTTTGAGATTGGGTTACTGTTCAGTGCCTTGAGAACTATGAACCAACAGCAACCCTCCATGGAAGCACTCTCTCGCTCATATGCTACCTCGTCACATGTATAATTGGCCACGCACTTGGGTAATAGCCGTGTATCGAAACGTTGAACACGTACCTAAATGTAATTTTACTGTACGGTCGATATAAAACTGCTAAATAATAGTTAGCTGTTCAATTTCCAAGTGACAAAAAAGACATCCGAAACTACTAATATTTAAAGTTTTTTTTATGTTTAAGTTTTCTCAAGCAAAAACAAGAACGTTTTTTTATTAGAGATTTGAGCGGGCTGTACACTTTCATTAATTCGATCTGATTTTGTAAATTCCAAACGAATTTAACATTTTTGACACGAATGTTATAAAAAGTAAACATACGTACCTCGTACAATTAAAAAAACCAATTGTATAGAAAAGAAATTAATGTTATTTCATTTCCAGGAATTACAGAGGAAAACAGTACATCAACCAGATTAATTCTATTAAATGCGTAGTTCAGAATTTTAGAATTTAGTAACTTGAATGGCAGTGCCGCTTGCATCGAGCTGATCTTCCATATAGCAATAAAGGTCAAGATTTCGATACATCCGAAGATGTTGCGTATCTTGAAGTTGTCCGCACTGAAATACTTAATCTTTTCCCATTGAGATATTTTCCTCGATATTTCCATTTCAGAAAACTCGTGTGTCACTTTGCGTAGTTATGTGTAGTCAAACATACGTGGATATCTAATTAATGATCCGGAATCAACACCTTGAAGAGAGTGGTAAAGGAAATTCTAATTTCCACAAATTCTGCTCACGTTATTCTTTTACTTCCTTCATAAGACGTTTGCAAACCGAGAGATGTGGGGTAACTGTGACGCACTGGACTCGCGTTAGGAGGGATGTGGGTTTGATTCTCGGTCCGGCCATTCGGATTTCAGTTTTCCGTGTCGTTTCCAGAATAACGCCAGGCCGTTGCTTGGAAAGATATTTTCATCAGGCCGCAGCCGACTTCCTACTCTCAGTGACGATGGTTAAACTTGAATTTCGGTTGTTCTCTTCCTGAATAATAGCAGTAAACAGGATTGCGGGAAACAATGTTTTCTAGGTAGTTTCAGGTATTTCATCTGTAAGCTACCCAACAAGAAGCTCCTTGGAAAATTGTAAAAAATTGGTCCTCGTAATTAAGGCAGAATTTGATGAGGCGCTACTTTCGTGTGTAATAACATCGCTGTTGACGAGACGTTAAGAGTTAGCCTAACAGATATTACTGACGAAAGTTTAATGTCTTGAGCTCAGTGGCAACGAGGATATTAGCAAATAAGAGTCAACATTAGTGGCCTTGCAGTGTCAGGTCACCAACTGAGCTCACCTAGTTTTGAATACATAAGCCAATATGTCTATATATAACTTTTATATTATTTATGATTCTCTCTCGAAAAATTTACACATAATATGTATGTACAAGTTAAGTTTTGGTGAACTCCTTAAGAATGACTCATAATTGAAAAATCTACACTATGTATACAAACGTGATGGTACTCTTAAGTTTGGAAATTCGCGTGCTTGTAATATTTCCGAGAGGTTCGAGCACACGAGAACGTTTATTTGAGAGTTTCCTCTGAGCTAAAAGCCCTGCCTGCGTACAGGCGGTTGTGGTTTGTCGAAGTGCAGAGAGAGGGAGAGAGTTACTGTAGCGTAGGCAAGGCGCTGTACCCCAGGAGGGCGACAGCACCTCAAAGCGCCACAGATCAATAATCCCCGTCCGTGCCAAGGAGCGTGTGTCGGCTCGGCGCTACACGCTGGGATGCTGCGTGGTCCAGCGGCTGCTGAGGACGTCCACTACGCTGGCAGCGGCGCCTGCTTCTGACAGGTATATCGTGCTTCTATGTTACCATGCCTAGTTAGCTGTCTTCCTAGGAAAGTCGCCATAAACAACAGTACAGGAAACATGTTCTTTCAGAAAGTATCAGGTCGACGATACTGTGTACAAAGGAGTAATCTTGGAAGAAAACTGTCGTCGGATTACCTTCGTTCCCTATAAAGACGTAAAGAAATTTTCAGAGATAAAGTCTGTCTCAAGCAAGACTTCCAGTTTTATTAGATTATTCTGTTCTGAAGGCAGACAACTTTATGACGTGACAACTTAATCCAAGTTTAAAATTAGTTATATTTAGCCTACGTATGGTATTTTTACAATCAGCTGAGTATGGTTGTGTAGAAATCACCATTGTAAATACAGGAATTCTAATACAATTATCAACAACTAGCATCCTTACGCGAAATAGACTACGGCAGCTCTCCTTAAATTGGCTGGTTGGATGGGCGGGTTTTTGCACGTCTTAGACGGAAAATAGCGGAAGCATTAAGGACGACTCATCATGACTCTTCCCGGCCTATTCATGCAAGTCACTGTGCTAGAGTACTATCTTCTCTTCGGTCACACGTCAGTCTATAATTACATGACGAGTTACTAAAACTGAAATTATGCTCCGCGTACCTACAAGTTCTAAAGAGGGTGATAAGGGACATAAATTCTAGCTGTTTTATAGGGTAACGTGTAAGCAAATTGTGGCCAAACTAATTTATGCAAAATAATGAGATTTTGGCATGTTATTAAAGAAAGATAAAATAAGGAATTCCTGTTAAGTGACAAAAGATAATGGAGGAAATTAGTTGAGTTCAGTGGCGTGTGGCGTATACATCATGTGCCCGTGTTGGCGTTGATGCATGTGTAATTGACTTTATACATCTTCAAAGACCAATTTGCTCCTAACTGATGTGCTTATGACTTCGTAGTTAATATTTTCTTCGGCGAGTTTCTTACTTGGTAAGTTTTTTTAAACCGTAGTGAGAGCTAGTGTTCTTGTTACTGAAGCAGAGATCCCGTAAATGTGTTTCAGAATTACAATTTGTACCTTCAGTTCTTGTTTAGGTAAATGCATTCGTTAACTATTACTTTACGGGAATGTGACAATAATATATATATATATATATATATATATATATATATATATATATCATAGACGCAACAGGTCCACTTTTCCGTCTCAAATAAATGGGTAATGTATAGAGACATGAACTTTTCGCGAAAAGAATTTTGCCCCACTTTGTTCCAGTACCTTATGTGGATGTCTGCAGTTCTGCTTCATAGATATTGGCAGCGTGCCTTTGAACTGTGACGTTTCTCATTTGACTGTACCAATCACAATACGGTTACTGTAACACCACACGTCTGTGATATACGTGTAAAACCCCACGACACACGAATGTCAAAACATCCTATCTCTGACCGTGAAGCAAGTCTGCAGACGTGCACACAAGTCACTGACACAAAGTGAGGCAAATTTCTTTTCTCGAAAAGTTCATGTCTCTAGTAATGTATACTAAAAGGGAAACTACGGGTGTGATTTTTTTAAGTTCAAAAAAAATTTTTAAAAAAGCAGCAAACGTTCTCGATAGTCAAAACAATCCTTAGAATTTCCAACTAAGAAGCTACCAACAACACTGTGGCGTAACTACTCAACCCACAAGTTGTAAATTAGAAATTATGTATAATATGAGACAAAAACTTGAAACATTCATCCCAAGGAGAGTTTTCACTTAAAAAAGTCAGTGAGTAACGGTCGACAATAATTATGGAATGATTCAAATCTGACTAAATTTGGTACAAACTCATACCAATTCAGGGATCGTAAATGATTAGAGCAGGTATTATCTGTTCCTTACGTCTAGACCACCAGAGTTGGCCTACACAAGTTATTCCACAATGACTAAAATAAACTGTGCGAGGAGCATCAGACGTTTACTCAGCAAGGCGAAGAAAGTTCACCTACAACAGATATCGTCTCGTAAATAACACTGGACAGTATTATAATCGCTTAAGGGAGATTTTTTGGATCAGCATGAAACAAGTGAACTTGTCCATCATACGAGTCATTCCTACGTTATATTTGCACGATGACTTTCCATTTTATTTGGGTGTTTCAAGTTATCCCGAACAGAACAAGGCTTTGATGGACGATTACAGGGCTGAAGGGAGATATCTGGTATGACTCGATTGTGGAGTGTAGCAGATTCGGGAGTAGAACCCGGTTCTTCTGCTTTATTAGACTGGTATTTTACCACTTTGTCATCTCGACAGGTGGAACTTAGAACCAATGGAAAAAGTGAAGGCACCCGCTTATAAAATATTTTGGTCAACCAAAATACGCTACGCAAAGTAATGGTCGTTTTGATGTGCGCCAAGCACAACATATCAACACATGTACGATAATTTATTATCTGATTACACACTAGAATCCATTGGCCTGTACGTCATACCAGTTAAACCTGATACTGCATTGCCCACGAGCCTCTATACGATGCTATTAATGTGAGTGACCGCTTTACAAAAGGCTGGTCACGCTACATTGTACCTTGTAATTATTGGCTAGAAGAGTTCTCCGAGGTAGACCACGACATTGTTGGTCAAAGGCAGACATCGAATGAGCCTACAGCAATTTGTAAGCTGGTCTGCTGGCAGAAAACAACGCAAATTTTTGAACATTCTGCAACTTCATGTGTCATTCTGCACCACGTCTAAGTGACTGGCATTGGCAGGATCACAAGGTCATTAGTGGCTCTACCTACCAAGGTGTTTAAAATGGACTCGATGTTAACATAAATCTTTTCTCACTGGGTAAGTTTCAGAGATAAAGCTTTAAAACAAAAAACCGTCTACCTAAATGACATTTCTGGAAGAATACGGCTGTATGAGAAACTATGGCGTTTTCTAAACATAGATTCTTAAGGTGGCCGCTTGGGGGGGACATATTTTGCACGGTCGAGCTCTAGAAGTGCGGGAGCAGTAAGGGCGATACTACACGCGCATCACGCCTCCCCCTAGCCCCTAGGCGCAAGGTACCGAATTAGCTTGCAGTCTTCTCGCGGACCACACACTCCTTTATGAGACATTCTGTGGTCAGTCTATATTTGTTATGACGTAATTTTAAAGATAAAGGTTTGTTGTACACGCCTATACAATTAAAAATATTCTGCGCAAAGATTTTCATACCTGAAATGACAACAAAACCACCCATTTTTGCTATATTCTGCACGTAAAAATAAACTTTACAGATACATAGTGGACTTTAAATGTGTGTAATGTTCTTTGAATGTTATTCATAAACAGGCCTGACTTACACATCCAAAGCAATTTTTCGAACAATGTTGTAAGTTGGGAAACCCAGTACACCATTCCACGAACTGAGCAGGTGGCCGCCTTAACCAGGAATCAGTTCCATGTGTACGTATTATGAGGAGCCACTAACCACTACACTTCGTAGGCCTCATTTTTCTCTTGGATACGTAACGTTAATACTTAAAGTAATAATATTTATAGTGGTGCCAAAACTTTTATTAAAATGTTGGTTCTCATCAATTCTGTAAATAAAACAGCTTCTTTCTCAAACAATGGGCTGTTAGTTAAACTAACTTTATTGCATTTAAATATTTATGAATTTTTCTTGTACATTTTCTTGTCGTACAATGAATATATTCTGGCCAATGTAACAGTTAAAAATAAGTAACGGAACATTTTATTCTTATTTTATTAATTCCTTCATCAGTTTGCAATGTAAGTTTCTACGCGAGTAGTTAGAAGCGGCACTGCGGCGGAGTAATATTCGTCTGACAAGGTAGTGCTCCCCTTGACGCGGACTGGTTCATTCCATCATTAATAACAGTCAACAGAGATCGTTATTGGTTTTACGCGTGACTCTGCCCTTTCATTGCTGGCAGCGGCACATCAATGGTCGTGTCAAGAGACATTCGTTACATTCATCATCTAAAGTGATATAACGGACGCTCCTAAATCATTTTGACGACGTTCAGAAGGTGATTTCTGTGCTTCTAAACAATCAAACAACACACACTCTAAACCCGAAATTGTAAAAAAAAAAAAAAAAAACTGCTTTAAAATAGTGACAATAAAAGTATGGCCTCCAAATAACGAACCCGCGATGATTATTTCAGTGGTTATCAAGCATCGATTTGTAACAAAACAAAAAAGGATTTCCGTAGTGAGTGAGAGATTTTGCTCAGCGCTGGTGAGGTGTGACATGAGGTGAGTATGGAGCGGCTCCGGAATGAAGAGGCGAGGGAAACGACGATCCCCGAGAAAACCCACCGACCAGCGACATCGTCCGGCATTATTCCCACGTGCGAAAACCCTGGGACTGACCCCGCCGGGAATCGAACACGGATTGCCTTTATATGAGGCGAATGGTCTGACAATTCGACTTCCGCAGCTTCTTTTAAACGCGCTTGCCATAATTTGTTCAGAGAGGTGTAGCAAAATAAATAAAGTATTAATATTCATATTTTATTTTTTAAATATGGAATTCTTCTTTCCATTTCCCTCTGCCCAAGTAGAAACGAATTCCGGAGCAGTACCTGACTCTGAAACTCTGGTTCCTAGCTAATGCAATGGATAAAAGTTTTTTTTACGAACCTGCTTGACCTGGAACTTTCATTCGTACAACTGTAGGGTATTATTAATTTATTGTGTTATTCATTATTTATTAATTTAGTACAAAATATAACATTTATTTTATGTAACTATTTTTAAGTTAGATATTTTGTACAAACGCGTACCAACTGTAGGCCAGCCTTACAGCTAGGATAAGTAAATAAAACAATAGTGTTAGTAACAAAATTCATCTATACTTTAACCACCAATCATGAGTAGCATTCCGTTTTTTTTAAAACGATTCAGGATACACCTGTCTCTTTAAAGAAAGGCAGGAATAACGGGTAAAAGCTCTTGCTCGAAACGTTGATGCGGTTTCCGCATTCATCCAGTTTTCGCAGGAACGGTAAGTCGAGGCAAATGAGAAACTAGACGATAGCTTCACAGCAGTGAAATCGTTACAAGCTTGAATGAACTTAGACGAGGTCGGTATTTGGGCATCCCTGAGCAGAAAACCGTGATAGAAGCTTTTTACACGGTCATAGAGATTTCAGTGAGCATATTACGCATTTTGGCATTCTTATCGTTGTAATTATAAAAAATATATTTACTTATTCTGACGTAAAAATACATTTTTATTTATCATCAACGCCCAGCCAATATACAGATAAAAAAATTGTATTTTTACAAGAAGTGAGTGAGTGAAGAGATTTTGGTCAGCGTTTTAGGGCGCTGATTACTACAGAGCCTTGGCGAGATCAAGGGTAGCGAATAGCAAGTTTGAATTAAATTAAGTATAGATGAATATCTGTCCAACCTACATATAAGCAAATCACAGGCTTTGTTGTTTCCTTCGGAGCGGTTCAAATTGCTACAGGATATTTAAGAATTTTGTGAGCAAAAAAAAAAAAAATTCGAAAACGCATGCTCAAAATTTCTTCCACATTTTTCTTCTTGTAACGATATGTTCCTCTGCCCACTGAAGAAACACAAAAATAACACGTAGGAAGGTGACTGAGTCTCATCTTATATAATTAAATACATAAATCCCTATCATTGCGCGCGTCAGAGTTCGAGGTAGTCAAAACCATTAAGGCTATGCTAGATGACTTTTCCACATTGGTTCAAAAAACCTCAAAACTTTTTTAACGGAATTCTTTGAAAATTTGAAGCCGAAGCGCAGTCATACGTTGCATATTTCTACTTTGGCGTTTTGCACAATAGTGCACTGATCGTTCGAAGAATAATTACTTGGCCTGATTTTGGCTTATTTTCATAACAAAAATATCTACACTTTGGATACAAAATTCTGAAATACTATGACATTTTTGCTACAAAAAAAAACTGGTACACATTATGATATATTTACGACAAAACAGTGTAGGGATTCATGGATACGAAAATCATGTTGCTTTGAAAAAAAAAATTAAAACCACTGTAAAACTACCGGTGAGGCTTTATAGCGAGTTTTTCAGCGCTGATGAAGGAGATATGAGGTGAATATGCAGCAGCATCGGAATGAAGGGCCTCAGGTACTTTATCAAGGAAAACCTTGAAAACTAATATTAAAACACGTTTCATACAGAAAGGTCTACTGCGATAAGAATATCACAAATCTCGGAAGTAGTTAAAACGAATGAAATTCATTATTTTAACTGTTCAATTTGGAACAAAATTTAATTTTGACACCTTGTCACATTTTACACTCTATTTCTTGAAAAATAAAATCTTCTTTTGGAAAACATTTTGCCCAAAATATAGTGAGACTACAAATTTTTTTTTCTGTAATTTACATACGTTGACAATGAGCAAATTATTGTTATAGTTCTAGCGGTTTCTTGTAAATTTTTCAGTACTGTTTGCTAGAACTGATAACAATTTTCAGCAAACAGTCTTAAAAAAAAAAAAAAAAGAATATTTTGAATGAAAGTACAAAAATGCACGTTACGGAGATTTCCCTAATCCGGATGGACTTGCTGGAGGAGAGGAGAGGAGGAGACTAGTAAGCCATCATTTTCTGTTTACTCCATCTAGCTCTATTTTCCTTCCCGATACTTGTCTGATGTGTCGTATGGATAGAGTATATTAGGATGCAATGCTTCGCATTCCTGCTGAACTTTTGGCTGCTGAATAAGTTCGAATGGTCACCAACTTCTCAGTAAACCCGTCTACCCATTTATTTCAGTATATGAATAAAAAAAATTACTCCTATTTTTACAGAAAATGTATTTTGTAAAGTGGTTGCCAATATGAATTTATAAATGAAAAAATATTGAACACCTGCAATAAATTATTTAGACAACTACAGAAACAGTATTAATTCACTGCACTTCCAATTTTTTTTTTTCGTGCATCCTGCGACTATTTTTAATGCTCCCAAAATAGAACACTGCTAATTTAATTTTTATAAATTATAAATGCTGGGTTTAGTCGTCACTTTAGTCAAAGAGTAAAAATAGTAATATATTTATATAGTTTAATTTTAATAATTTAGTATTTTTTAGTATCCTGATAGTCGTGCGGAGTACATTAGCATTAGTGTTTTTGTTAACGTAAAAATTATTTTAATGGAATTTGTTTATCAAAACATTATTCCTTTTCGCGCTCAGAACTGAAATAATTAGTCCTGGGTATAACTCCAGTTAGAGAAATCACATACGATGAACAACGGAGTCAGTGAGCAGTCTGCGGAATCTACAAATGTATTAATAGGGTCGTTGACTCTGCAGTTTCAGCTCATCAGTATCATATAGATTGTATGACGCAAATCTAAACACGCTCCGCATCAGTTAATTCACCAGACGCCACTGGCAAGGAGGCGAAGAGCCACCAGCAGAAGTGGCGCCTCGTAGAATATGGCGCCGTTCGCCGGCAAGGGTGTTTTATATTTCGGCGGGGGAGGGGTAGGGAGGGTATGGCATATTTGTCGGAAGGCAGGAGAAGTTGAAGAGAAGGTTCCAAGTCCCAAGTCCCAGTCTCCAGCGCCGCGGAACAATCGCCCTGACAGAGGCGTAGACAGACAGACGTGTACCCGAGGACATGGCGAGGGTGGGAGTGGTGGTGTGGGCGCTGGAGCAGGGATGCTGCGCGTGTCATCTGCCGTGTCGAGGGAAGATCTCGTCTTGTTTCTCGCGTCATCGTCCGCTCGTTCGCGCGGAACTCACCCCTTCTGACGGATCCTTCCGTGCTTCCAGACGTTTCACATCCAGCACCACAACTCCTTGTTTTATAGCTTCGCCGAGCCTCCGTCTCGCGCTTTGTTGCCAGGTGTTTCCATCTTGGTCGCATTTGACCCTCGCCGTCGAAGAAAAATGAAGCAAACATACGTGTAACTGCCGCGTGTTCCCAGGTGGAAAACATGACGACTTCACAGAACTGGAGGGTTTCACTCTGCAGGTTTTGTGTTCGAAGTCGACACACATACACGCACACACACAACATACGTACATACATACATACACACACTTCATATCGTTACCTTTGACTGCTCCCCCAAACGACCATTCAGTGGGGTTTCACATTCCCACAAAAATCGTTCTGTATAACAGAACCAAAACTGTACCTTAAACGGACGATTAGTCTACTGCGAAGCTAACGTTTTTTATTTGCTAAAAAATAAAAAAATTTTAAAAATTTGTGAATAGAGCGACCTATGACGTTTACTTGTCCTTTCAATGATTCAAGTCATGGTTAATTAATTTTGGGATTTTAGTTCATTTAGATATCGTTGTTCTTGTATGCATTTTGAAGAATATTTTGCTTCTATGTTAAATATATTTGAAAATGTCGGTAGCGGTGATCCAGTTTTGCACCAAAAAAATTTTAATAACGTAGGCCTATATTTTGTGTTGCTAAATTTCTATTATTCAATGAAGAATGAAGCAGTATTCCTACTCATCTATGCACCTCTCTGCTGCAGAATTTATCGCAACAAAGCGTTTAGATGAGTACACACTTCGGCCCAAATGCGAGGGGAATTCGAACAGATTTGGCAACTGAAATGGTAAATAATATTCTTAATGTTTTATCCCTGGAATCTTTAACTTATTAAGTGTGAATTAAACAAATCTTGAGTATAGTCAATACTGTAACAAGGCCATAACTCGAAAATAAATTTAAAAAATAGTTTACAAGTTTTTTTTGCAGGGACCTTTACACGAGCATGTTATTATTATGGGACATTAAATGTCTTCGTAGAATATGCATATATATGACATTAATAAAAATACTAAAAAAATAAGTCATGAGAATATGATTATGACAGAAAAATTCCAATCGACGTTTAAAATTCTCATGGCTTGGAATATGTTCTAAATAGATCAGACTACACATGTGTAATAATCATCAAGCATCATAGGTTCTAATTTTTTTTTTCTCAAAAGTCTACTTCTTCCATCACACATTAAGAAATTGCTCTAGTAAACTTCCTAGACAATAACAGAAGTAATTTAACACACACACAGTATGGGGCTATTCCAGTAGACTACGTCAGTTTACGAATGTGGAAGGGTTTATAATTGCTATGATACTGTTTTGGCAATGGTAGTACCCATTTGACTGTTTGACATGCAAGTTTAAGAGAGCTACCATACGTGCATAAGATAAAACTATACCATGCTGTATTTCTTATCATTCCTAAAAACTGATTTAGTAAATTTCCGAATTATTTTTTGCAGTACAAGCTCTTCAATTGCAGTTCCTCACACATGATACGACCTCATTTTCTGTGGCTCGGTTACACAATTATTTATACTCTTTCCACCGAGAATTCAGCACTTTTGAACAATAGTATATTCTTCAGCCAGTTTGTCTAGTTCATATAGCCAAGAGTTGATGCAAACACGGCAGTTAAGTAATAAATAGAGGGACCTGATTTTTAACGAAAATATTTATGTCCCAGCTTGTTTCAAAGCATTGTGTGCACATTTGCTCTACTTCATGTTCAGTGATACTTGGGCTGTTGCAGAAACCGTGTTTTGATTGGAAGAGTCACATTAGTGACGTCTCTGCACAAATACACGCTACCAATAACGACGAAGTAGAGTTGGAGACGTGCACGTCAGGCACTACAACAATCCGGAGCAAAATTTTTTAGCAAATATCAGGTGCCTGTAGTAATAAACTTATTCTACATATTTCACCGCAATCGGAAGTAAAGGTATTTTATGATGCCACAGTAATATATATTTTTTCACCATTTATATGACAAGACGGTCTTTAGAAGTGTTCGCTTTACCGTCAACAACACTCGAAAAGAAATTTTGTGAAAAATTTACTTAGATCGAAGGGAAGCAAATAACTCTAACGCGTAAGGCAAAAAGACCATCCAAGTGGGTAGTCGTCTTACCTGACAAATGTGTGGACATGTTCCTTATAAGTTAATTTAAGAGTTTTACCAAACTGTTATAATTGTTACGGCTCATATTGTACAGAACATAATTGATTACGTTAAAAGTTATTAAGATATAAGTGCAAGTGGAATTTGAATAATAATTACAATAAAAATAATAGGTTATCTTATGAGAATAGTATCCGATGGCCAGGGTATTACCAGTGGTGGCTCGTGGTTTGTTACCAGATAAGGCTGCAGTTGCTAAGAGCTGTACAGGGTTGTGCGCTGGTTCACTCTACAGCCACTGACACGCTGTTGTGCAGGTGCCCCTTACTACTGAGTGGTGTAACATACACATATTGTCTATGCACAGATATTGCTTAGAATTTTATTATGTCTTTGACATTCAGGTAATGTAAATATTTAAATAAGTAATTGTGCTAGGGTAGTAATATTTATCTGTGACTAGTGTTAATTGAAATTTTTATGTTTGTTAAATGTATGGTATATTTTCAGGAAATGTTTTAATAATCATACAATTTTGTAAAGGCTCTTACAAGGAAAACAACGTAATTTAATTTAAAAATCAGATCATTTTCAGACCACACATTAATCGATTTTTGCTAGTAGAAAGAATAACTTCCATGTTCACTGCGTTTTTTGAAGCAGAATTTTTGCCGTCACTTTGGAATCAACAAGAAAGAAACATTTTTTAATATAGAACGTCGAAGGGAAGAAAATGGAAGGAAAATCTACGCAGAGGTCCGGCTACGAAGACTTTCTCGGGTAAGATTATGCCTCGAGACGACTTTTTTTGCCTTATAATTCCTTTTGAAGAGAATCTACGAGACCTGGCGCTGCATTTGTTCCTGTTGGAAAGCAGCGGGGAAATTTTCTCTACGAATGAAGAGTTGAAGATATCCAGGCCTTCTCGTTTCCGTCTTCCAGGAAATATGTTGGGCGAATCCTAGCCTGGCATTAACTCTTACTGGCCAACTGGGAGAAGAATTGTACGACGTGGAGTACTACGTTTCCCTTGATACCAATATTCTTTTATAATTTCGAAACTCAGGAGAGTTTTCGGAATTTCTTTCTTCACGGTGGAAACTTCAACGGTAAGCAGTCCCAGCCCTCCCGTAACGACAAGAAAAAAATTTCAAACCATGAAATAGTTTCAGAAATTGTGGACAACTCTGCTTAAATTTAAATTTTGAGGATATTAATTTTTTTAAAGTAGTGCAAAGATTTTAACCCCACGAATACTCTGGATAAGATGTCTCAAGCTGAATCCTCACAATTTTTGCATTATTTCTTAAAAACGAACAGAAGAATTACTCTAAATTATATTGCCACAATGTAAAGACGTTTGAAGGAAACGTTACCCTCCCATTTTACCTAACATTGTGGAGGAAATAATAAGTTTATATTTTTCTTTGACTCATCACACTGAACTAACATCCAACATTTAATTTTCAATTTTATTCTAATACAAATTCACAATCTAGTAAGAGTCTAGGAAAGCAAATATTTAATTAGTACTAAAATTTGTTTCCATATCTTAAGTTATAGTCTCTCATAATTGCAAAGTCACTGAATTTTTTTTACAATAATGCGTGACGGAATCTTATTGATGATCCAATTTATGTTTCTTTATGAGCCCTACTAATATTCTTTTAAGGTTATATGTAATAAATTTGGTTCTTTTCACACCACTTGTTTTCTCTCAGTTTATCATAATTGTTTCAATTAATTTTATTTTACCAAGTCATACAACCCAGGGCTCATACACTAGTAAAATAATTGGTAAGCTATATCTGCCCAAGTTAAAGTTTTATTTGGAGATATTACAGAGGTCACAACAGATCTAGTAGCCGGCAAATATTTCATTGTAGTAGGTCTATGGCGCGTTCCTCAAAAGTGTACAGTTCCGACTATCTGAAACCCCACCTGGCAACAACCCACGAGCCGCCACTGGGTATTACAACCCGGTTGCGAACTTAGGATACTGTTGGGTTCCCGTAGGCATCTATTTCCCCGAAGAATAACATGGTTTGAGGCCCTACAATGGAGAAGCGACGGAATGAGAACGGCTGGGGGGAAACGGGAGATCCCCGAGAAAACCCGCCGACCACCGACATCGTCCGACACGATTCCAACATGTGAAAATCGTGCAGGGAGCGACCCTGCCGGATTAAGGCCCGGATCACCTTGGTGGGAGGCGAGTGGTTAGACCACTCGGTCGCCGCGGTCTCTATTCACGCCGTTATACCTAGCGTCAGTAGTTCAGTTCACTAAACAATGTCAAACTTATCATTAAACTTAGGTTTACGAGGTTCGCAGAAAGATCTGGAGTGAAATTTCACTGTTATGTTTGAATATTACGGTATTAAAAAAAAAATAAAAATAAACGTTCAGTTCAAGTTACTGGAATTTCACTGACTTAAAAAAAAATTTTTTCCCTTACAAGTGTGGGATTTTACATTTTGTGCATAGTAAAATAAATTTCCCGCACAGCAAATATCATCATACATTAGTAAGGTAAATGTATATACAGGATGCAGCTGAATTCGACCGACAAACTTCGAGAGGTGGTTCCTTATGAAAAAATCAAGTATAAAATATACGGGACACTTTGTAACTAAAACAAATATTAAAGGTGGTATGAGCCCTTAATCATGGAAAATTTTAAGTGTATTTGTGTAAAATAATGGAAATGAAGAAGCATTTAATGATGACAAGTTGATCATTGTTTTATACCACTGGGACCTTGAAATACACATTATAATCACATCAATACCTTGCACCCTAATACAAAAAACTAGGGTGGCTACCCCTTCTATTACATGCCACTTTTCTACCATCAGGAACTTTTAATACGGTTTTCTACTAGAGAAGCACGTCAGAAGTAAAAAAGGTCACCTTGTTGTAAATGCGTAGGACCAACCGTTTTCGTGTAAATTTCGTAAAAAGAGTGGACTGCAGTAGACAGTTCTTACTACGTAGGCAATACGGCATACACGTTTGAATGGCTGGCTGCCTTATCAACTGCTATGACTGAGGGATGGGAGAGAATGGAGGCTTAACATCTCATCAACAGCTAAGATCATTGGATACAGTAACACAAATAACTGAACAATGTCAGAGAACCGGGAAAGGAATCGGCCGTGACCAATATCAAGGGATTCAACTCATCATTCACCTGAAGTGATTTCGGGAAACCATGGTAAACAGGAACAAGGATGGGCGGAGTCTGGAATCGAACCCGTAAATTCCTGCAACGTGATACACTTGTACCACCTCGCTCGTTGACAAGAATGGAGGAATATGCACGTACTGTACATGTTACATTAATAATAAAGTACTGTTACATTCGCTATAATTTGTCTGTGTGCTTAAAGTCAATGTGTGATTACAGACATACTATTCATATTCCTCACGTTCTTGTACATGTATAGTTGTAGTCGACTAACGAGTATTACATACGGAAGCAGTGGGTCGTGGGCAGTTGCGATAATAATCTAGTTTTGGTACTAACGCCATACTGATCGATAAACATGTTCGTATAGCAGGGGTATGCATTCTGGCAGGTCATATAAAAATTTGCAGTCATTACATCTCGAACAAGCGAGGTGGGACATTAAAAGTGAGGACACGAATTAGAATTCTTGTGAGATAATACAGAAAAACCCGTATTTATTAAATGTTATGTAATCGTATTCAATAGATGTATTATACTCTACCATTTTATAACGTTCAAAATGTATTAGAATACACAACAGTGAATTCAGTGAACTTTATGGATCCAAATACACTACATACTGTAATATTGTCTTATTTATATTACAACCATTGAAGTATTTTCACAGCAATGAGTGATTAAGAAAACCAAATTTATGTAGGGACAAACAGAAAACAGGCTATTGAAGACAGATCGTGACATGACGTCGTACACACAAATACTACAGTATAAAATGGAATACTATTGACGACACCAAAATCTCTGTACAAAATAAAATAATTTGTTTAATTCATGTCTTCATTAAAGTTTACTGGCCGTCCTAATAACCTTACATGAAAGGATTACTGAGAAAATAAGTTGTGAATGCTCTGAAATACTATTTGGAAGTAGAAGTGAAAATAAGTGTAGTTAAGTAAGTTCTGATAACATAAAGTGCAGGAGGACGACAAACCAACGTGCAGCACACACATACGGCCAATTAATATTCCCAATTTTGTCTATCAATTACTGATAGTTTTCACTTACTAACTATGCTCAGGTAGACCATTTAAATTTCAGGGGTCTACATGAGTTTAAAAAAAATACTTCCAAAAATATTACTGGACTGTTCTGTTCGGGGAAACGCGGCGGCAGGACGTTAACACTACTGAGATGGAGGTTTTACAGGGAATTCTTAATTTTTAAACCTCCCGAAGCAACATGGGATCATCTCAGCAAGCCTCCTGGACTGGCCAGCGGGGCATCCTTCCTTCATTCCTTCAGTGGAACTCAAAAGTGCAGGACTTCGACCCGGGGCAGCTCGGTGGCTCACACACGTCCATTCGTCATCACAGTTCATGGAACAGTCCCTTCCTTCATTCGCGTCCGTGCTTATTCTTTGCCAACTGCACTCCGACAAAGAGTATTTAAACCTCTACTGCACTTAAAATGTTTTTATTCCTCGCCAAATCACCCCGGTGCTGCACTAAACAGCTCGGTTACTTATGTACTGAGAATTCTTTATAAAAATAAAAACAAAAATTGAAATAACATTAACACTTAAAAATTCTAAGTAATAAAGTCAGCCCCAATATAACAGAATTACAAATACCATTTAAATGATGACATTAACATGAACAGGATTTAAAGTTTAAATGCCTGTAATTAAGGGCTCAAACCTACATGTCACAACTGGTATTACAAAATAGCAGTACCTTAATACACAAACAGTTCTAAAACATTTTGTTACTTGTAATGTAACCTCGTTTGTTATTCAACAACATTCCTCCATTTTCGTCAACGAGCGAGGTGGTGCAAGTGTATCACGTTGCAGGAATTTACGGGTTCGATTACCGACTCCGCCCATCCTTGTTCCTGTTTCGCATGGTTTCCCGAAATCACTCCAGGCGAATGATGGGTGGAATCCCTTGATATTGGTCATGGCCGATTCCTTTCCCGGTTGTGAAGGTGACTTGTATTATGCATTTGTGTTACATCTTTGAAAAGCAATACAAAATACCTACATGTTACACACACATTGGTAGGACCGTACCACCCCCTCGTTTTTCTCGAAGTTGTACACAATACTGGCTGTGCAAATACTTACGATCAATGTAATAATTCACAATACCTTTCTTATTGTCTGTTAGATTTAATTTTTGTTCGGTAAAACGTCGCTTTGTAAGAGTGGATATCTCCCTTACAAGTTACTGTACGATATTTTTCGTATGTAATATTTTCTAACCCATTTTGGATAGAGCAATTGAGCACTTTCAAACACAATGTACGCAGTATTGCCTATGCTCTCCTGGAACTCTATCGCTTCAGCCAAAGCTTCACGTGCATTTTTCACGAAAACTATGAGTCCTAGACAGTTGCAATAAGAGAACCATTTTTATTACAAAGCTCGCATTACTTAATAAATCAAAGTCAAATGTTCCACTATCCCGATGGCACAAACGTTTAGTCCACTTAGAGGGTGGCCACCCCTGTTCTTTTAGTAATGGCTGAAGGTATCAACCAGCATTTGATGTGGGTTTGAAGACTATTATAACACAAATCAATGTACAGAGTATTTCGGTTTTACATAATTGTGTTTCCGATATTTAAAGTAAATACTGTTTTCAAATTCGATATTCTGCGACTCATTACTTCCACAATATTACACTTAGGTACAAAGTTTCCTGCATATGTCCTACTTTATTCTCCATAAGGAATCACCTCCCTGCGTTTGTACCTGTAGTTCAGGACCACCCTGTATATATGGTTAATTAGTTCATTGATCAGAATTTCTTTAACTGCGTATTAACTGAAGCTGTTGCACATTTTGTCTTAAAAATAATTAGTTAGCAAAACTGTGCCACATCTTTTTCGACATCTGCTCTCGTTTAGGAATTAAAAAATTATTATCGTGAAAGCATTGGAAATTATAAATCATGGCCTTACTATTGGTCACAAGCTTTCTTTCCAGCCTACAATGTAATTTTAGGTCAACTGCAAACGTTGTACGATTATACTGTCATTTGTAGTCTAGTCTGCTGTCAGAAAATAGTTGATGGAAAATAACAGAAGCGAAACGAGATTAGAATTCGAGATCTGAAAATGCCTTTGTAAAAATTATGTGTGGAAAACGTCACGCAATTGATTTGGAACATCCTGTACAGTTTTTGCTGGCAGCTGCATACGTGCCACGATAAAAAGAGTAATATTTATAGGATATGTTCGTCGTTGCAATTACTAGCATAGCAAGCTCTTCTGCGGCGTTCGCTGCAACATCGCTGGTGACGATTCGACTGGCAGAAATGATTCTTGCAAACAAGTCTTCTTGATTACGGCTGGCAAGAGATTTTCTACAGGAAAAAAGTACGGGGTGAGATTAGAGCATAAGAACGCTCTAGCCACGGAACGTGGCCTTCTCTCCATATTCATCATTGAGAGTTCACTTCGTCAATGACCTCACGATCACAAGTTGCAAAGTGGGTTGTGCACCAGTCCTCTTGCAATCATATGTGTGTTGACGGACACACAGAGAGATAGAGAGAGAGGTTGTTGGGGAGTTTGTATCTCAGAAACATCCTGTACACTTGAGCTGTAACGCGGTGTGTTTGTGGAGTACGTCTGCCCACAAGTTCACTGTAAATAGCTGTTGATAGGACGTCACGACTTCTCCGATGACCTCCACCTTCCTTCAAAGTGTGTTTCATCACGAAAAAAAAAACAGGTTGCTTCAGGACGGAACATGTTAAATTTTACGTGATGATAGCCTACGAAAAAGTAAATATAAATTGTGTTTTCAATTTTTCTATGCGTGAATTACAGGGGGAGTAATGCCATCCTGAAAATCTACTAAAATTTTTAATTTCTTAAACAAATATATCATTTGACATTAAAACACACTCTGATTAGTGGCAAAATAATGATAAAGCAGTTTTTGTTTATATACAAAATCAATTGCATTATTAAGTAAATTTTCAGGATAACATTACTCCCACTATAATTAACTTTACGGTATAGTTAAAAACACATTTTCAATTTAATTTTTCATAAGCAAGCACCGCGTGAAATCGACACACTCCGTCCAGAATCGTCCTGTGTGTGTATTTTTTATGCCTGTTGCGAGGTCACTTGGCCGGCTTCTAGAAAACCGTAGAATACAGTTATGATGTTTAATGCTGTAAAGAAGCCTGCAGACGGAAAATGTGTGCGAGGGCGAGGTGGTTGCGTCGTTTTTGCTCGCAAGTCTAGCTTGCTTGTTAGGTTGGCGGCAGCGCCAGTTGTAAGAACGTGTCGGCACCGCGGTGACGTATGCAAGCTGTCAGAACCAAACGTGCCTCTACATGACACATTCCCTCTGCTGGAATGGGAATCAGCCTTTCCTCTCGCGGCCTGGAGAACTCCCTCCTCCTGCCCTCTCCTCATCAACGTTGGTAAAATCCATCCCTCCTGCCAGGGCTTGCCAACCACGCCGGCTGCTCTAAGTACCTGGCAACACTGCTGCCAAATGAGCCCCGAGCAACTCTGTCGTACGCCGCTGGAAAATTTAACCCTCACTTTACAATCTACATGCTCCCTGTCTTTCTATCATTCGTTGCACGCGTCGCACTGAATCCAACTGAACATTTAATGTAACACACTGGTTAATAGAGTAGCATGCAATGCTGGACAAGGAAACCGTTTTTATCAGCAACTAGTAATTAGGGATGGTGATTTACCGAGGATAAAGATGACTGTTTTCTAGGCTTACAGCCGGCCTCCGTTGCATAGTACTGCAGTAAGATTAAGAGAATGCTGAACATGTTGTATGAACCTGAATATTAAGACAAACACAAGGGATAAAATACTGGTTCAAAATACGAAATGTGTGTGCATGTAGGAAAATTTAGGCCAGACAAACATAAGACGACCGTCGTTCCACGATGTGCAAATTCAAAAAGAAGAAATTAGGTCACGTTATAAGTTATAGGCCACCATAGAGTCAGAACTGCTCGGTACGTATTATATCCAGTAGATTGTATAATAGCATACATGACATTGCTAATTTAGGTAAACAATTTTGGTTGCCAAACTGTACTCAATATAATTGATTTCACTTTCATGTTTTTAAGAAAATATATTCCTGTGTTTTTCTTCTGGCTAAATACGGTCATACGATGCTCAAAAGTTGGCAATCTGTAAATCTGAAAATTATTTTTGGAGCTACAACGTTTTGTATTTTAAAACAAATAGCACACAACTCGCAATAAATACACACTGTTAACACTGCACGAAACGTAAGAACCTGATATCTGCTCATGTCTTCAGGCGCAGTGAGACTGTAAGCCCTAGTTGTCTGTTTGACTGAATCAAAGATGGGGTGTGTTCAATGAAGTACCAAAACAAGGAACAAGTTAATAGGGGAACACACCGCACACAGCCTCTCAAAACAGTTACATTGACATCACACCGTCCTGTGGATGTTGTGGAACTACAGTGAAATTGTGTTAGAATTGTTGAAAATAGTGGTTTTATTTTATCGATTTGATATTGATTCCTGTGATTTGGAACATTCAATGCAATCTTCCCATTGCACGGATCGAAAGTCTAAGCCTACATGCGTAGGCTACAACTGAGCCATGACCGCGCTTCCATGAACAACCCTCACTTCCATCGACAACCTTCCCTTCCAACGTCAATCCTTACTTCCTTATTTCCTTCGCCAATCCTCAATTCCTCATTTCTATCCTTAGTCCTCACTTTCTCATTTCCATCGTCAAATCCAATTTCTCCTTTCCATCGTCGAATCTTCACTTCCATCGACAATCTCCACTTCCATCATCAATTTTCACGTCCATTGTTAATATTCACATCATCAATCATCACTTTCGTTTATCATTAATTTCGTCAGAAATCAAAATCGTCGTCAATCCTTACTCCCGTAGTCAATCCTCACTGTCGTAATTATGCCGCTATTTTATTGCTAAGTTTTACTATCGTCAGTATTTACTTTGCCAGTCAGTCTTCACGTCCGTCGTTAAACCTCACTTCCATCGTCAATCCTCACATTCGTTATCAATACTTCCTTTCTTCATTAAGCTTTCGTTCAAACCTACAATCCAGAAAATCTCGACAAACCATTTTAAATAATAACTTAAGACATTTATAGAATAAACCTAAAATAAACAAGCCGGCCTCCTTAGCACACTCGCTTAGGCGACGGTCTACAGTGCGAGATGTCCTGGCTCGGGCACGGCCGTTGGGCTTTCCCTTCACTTCACTTCAACCTCATCAGCTCTTACGACATCGTTGTTAACGGCGGTAAAACTATCTCACCTAAAATAAACAAATTTCACTTTCTTTCTAGACGTACTATCTGCATATACGTTTCTAAAAGTACACTGCAGATGTCAGCACTGACCAGAACTTCCTGTAACTTGTGGAGATCTCAGTATCTGGGTGTTCGCGATATCCCACGTTTGCCGTTACCCCACTCTCCCTTATAATATTTGTGTATACAAGAGAAGTCTAAAAGTGCGGCCTAAATCGAGGTTTACTTCGAACAGGGACCGTTTCCTGATCCCGGCCTTATTAAACCTATATATCTACGATATACCAGATGATTAAAGTGAAGATTGATGTAGGTTGAAGACAAATGAGGACTGACGATGAAAGATAGGATTGAAGAAAAGAAAATCGGGATTAAATAATTAGACAACTGAATACGAAAATGAATACTGATGACGAAAGTGAGGAGGATTAACTATGACAGTGAGGATTAAGTACTGAGGATTTCACCATATTTATCTACTGAGTTATGAGAGTTCTGGGATGAAGTCCTAGTTTGGACTACTTTAATGTTATAAATGCGTGGAACCTTGACACTACTATATGTGATTTTTCACATTACATTTAAGATGAAATAATTATGCGGTTTTGTTTTCATTTCTGGCGAAGGTTATCAAAAACATCCTAAGCATATAGCTTTTTCTTGTTTTCTGTTGGGGATCTCTTGTATAGTTACACGGAACGATTAAATGGGATGCAGGTAGCTATCCAAATGCAACCATTCAAAGAAAACTATGTGTTTGGGCTGATTCCTGTGACTATTGAACATTTCAGCTACGTAGTGCAGTTTATTACAGTGTAATTTTTAGGAAGTTTGCCTATAACAGGATTTTGAGAAACCTCGATTTCGAATAAACCACAGTCATGATAATTGTGCCCAAAGAAATCTGTTTTCTAGGAGAGCTGTTGAAATGTGACATTTGTAATTGAGACGGACTTTAGGGAAACTTGGAATTCGAGAGTCGTACGGATGCAGTCGGCGGCTTGGGCATGTTTCGTGAAACCCATGGTAGCCCGCCTTGCAGGGGAGAAATTAATTCATTCCCCGCGGGGGATCATCGCCATTATAAGAAACGAGACGGCAGTAGGAGCGGGCTTCGCGGGAGGGGTTTGCCAGAGATAAGGTTGTAGTTGTGATTGCGAGCGGTAAACAGCCCCCTTTCTCCCCCTGCACAGCAAGGTAAGGTGCTCGCGACACACGGGCTGGCTATGTGCTTGGTTATGAAGATAGTGTGGGGGTAGGGGGTTGCAGAGGACATATCTGGTGCTGCAGCACGCGCGGCGCCAATATGAGCCGGGAGGGGCGGGCAGCACATTTCATTTGTCCTCCATTACACAAGCTCTTATTGCCGTCGTCTGCGAGTGTACAGTCAATGCCTCGAGCAACTGGCTCTCATCCGTATGCTCTGTTATCATCACCGACACTCTTCTTCTTATTTTTAACTACTATCAGATACACCACTCTGCTTGGGGGTAACGTAAACACGTGCAATATTCACCGGAAGAATATCTGGCCTCTTTGTTATTTTAACTCAGATTCTCATCAACACAACGTTAAAAATGTTAAATTTTCATTAATATAAAACAATGATTTACAAAACTGTACCCAAAGAAAGGGTAACATATTTTCAGAGAATTTTTAGAGTAGAGTTTTACAACACTATCTTAAAATTATTTATACAGCAAAAGTTAAAAGCAAAAATTTCACATTAAATAAGTAGAAAGTTTCCGAAAATAATGTAGTGTGCCTAATTTTAAAATGTCTGTCTTAGTCGGGTAATAAATCCAGACTGAAAAAAAAAAAAAAAAAAAAAAATGATGAATACGAAACAACAGACGTATCACTTATAAACTCAGTGCATATATTTTTCGATGTGACAGATACATAGCCGATAGTTATGTTAGTATTTTACGTGAACCCGCACACCTCTTGTAAAGCAGCAAATGTGTCAGTAATCAGAACTATCAGCTCCACTAAATGTCTTGGTAACGGTGAAATAGAGACCTTTCTCTCGGTGAAGCCCCGCAAGAATAAATAACATGACACGATGTCTGAAGACTGAAACCAGTGTGATATATCCACCACATTAGAATATACTCATTGAGAACGATGTTCACGTTATTACGATGATGGTATTGGAAAATACCGCTGGTTTTTTTCAAGCTGGTTGATTAATAACAGTTCGGCCATAGTCTACATAGATACGCAAGTACATCGATGGTATTTATAGCAAATATAATGGCCCTAAAAATTCCTTCTGGATAAAACATTCGCCTGAAAATAATTTTGATGTACTCTACATTCCAAGACGTGTTAAAAAGCACAAATCTCTACGTTATGTCGGTTTGCTGTGTTGCTGATTTGGTTGTCGCCTCATCATATAATGTTGTATTTTCCATGAATAAATCATTATTATTCTGTACTAAATGCATGTTCAAACCGATACGTTGAGAAAAGTTGTGCGGTTAATTTCCATTATTAAACTCGGAGTGTTTAGCTTACGCTTTTATAGCAGTGTCATAAGTAAATTCTCTGAGGTAGAAGATAAAATCTACTCTTAAAAAATTGGTTGAAATTGTTTATGAATCCCGCCAAGAGAAAATTGTATTTAACAAGATCGGTTATCATAACATATGGTGTAAAGAATATGTCTGGATGAAGACGGGCGATGTCAGGTACTAAACAAAGAAACGTGTGTTATTGTGTCACCAACGTTATTTCGTCTAGCCGTATGTCTGTCAGGGGCATCATTTAGGGTGGCAGGGGGGGGGGCAAATGCCCCTCCCAAGATTTAGAATTTTATATGTATAAAATATATTTTTTTATATTTTGTTATTTAAATAATGCTAGCTTAAGCACATAGAACTGAAGTTTTATTAATATAGTTTCTGATTTATACATGCTTAATTAATAAAAAAGATGCAACAAGGTCACTGTCGCCGAAAAAAATGTCCCCCCTCCCCCCAAGAAAAACCTGAAATGACGCCGCTGATGTCTATGAACCCATAATTGTGTCATTCATTTGTGTGTAGTTTTCTTCCTGCCTAAGTAATTATTGGCGTTCTTCTAACTCTGTTGTCTTGTTTTATTTTATTTTTGTTTCATTTTTATGAATTTCAAGTTTACTTACCTTAAATGTAAGAGAAACATACAGTTGTTTATATAACCTGACTAATGTTTCAAAAATAGAAAATTTAAAACACATTTCAACAAATTTATTTAAATTTTCAGTTAATTTGGAAATCGAAGTACACTGCGGACAGTAGTTTAGTACGCTTCCAACTACGCCACTGAAGATTTTCGAAAAACGTTACTTCTTGAACGTTTCCGACGAACATTTCTGTACGAGGCAATCACAAAACTCTGCGCGTGTAATACAACAACTTACCCTTGCGTATTTTATTCGTGAAATATCATTGTCAAGAAGGGATTATTTACTCTATAGTGCTGTAACTGTACAGTTATTACAAGAGAAAATAAATTTCTTACGTAAATAAATAAACATTAAGTGCTTCTCATTAAGTACAGTCACTTATATTTTAATAGTGCAGTTACCTGTGTTGTTTGGGTTTATTTACTTTCTGAAATGAGATTTATTTTATTTTGCAAGTTATTAAATAATTCGTTGCATTATTTACTGTCGCAGTCATAACAAGGTGCTAAATTTTCTCAACCAAGTGTGCGTCTGACTCGTTCGCTGAAAACCAGAAAATAGGAGTCATGTTATTGTAATAAGATTCCGTCAAGTAGATTGGTTTGTGGTACAGAAGTACAGTTCGCAGTTGTAATAACTGGCGATTTTGAAGATGCAAGGTGATAGTGCTTTAAGCGGTGGTCGTGAAGGAAAACAAGCTGTGCATGCATTCCTTCACTTCATCTGCAAAGCAATACGTTGCCGTCACTCTATTAATAAAAAAAAAATATTTTTTTTTAATTAATGGAATTAATGTTTGGGGCTCAGATTTAAAAACTGGTAATTAGTCAATTTTGCCATTTTGCACAATTAATTTAAAAATCTTGTAACATATAATTAGGAGTAGGCTGCTGTTGGACGTAACTTCACCACAGAGTGATGTACCAATAAAGGACGTCAAAATTTAACAGCATAAGCAAACCACAAGGGAGCTGTGTTTTCAAACTGAAAATTTATCTACACGAGTTGTAAAATTGTGTGTTCGAAATTCCATAGAAATATATTTATTCATGACCGGTATTGAAACGCAGTAGTTATGGAAACGTATTAGATGTAAGACAGCTAGTAGCGACAGTTTGTTGACACAATTGAATTGTGAAATTCAACATATACTTAAATGCAGCTAGTTGTTAAACTTGTTGTGACAGTCTAGATAGATATACATGTATATTACTTTTTTTAAATAACAATTTAATTCTAACCAAATGTTAATGAATTGAGATAATATGACAATGTGTGTACTGTTGAGCGAATTGATTAGACAAAACCAACAACTAACGGAAAATTATATCACATTATCTTAATAATATCTCCAACACAGAACCATTTCCAACCTCTTGTTTAAAATCCGAACTTGGCCATGTGTGTCATAAGAGTTCGCCCTAAGTTCCTGCAATAATGTTCATAGTAATATTTCTATTTAAACACAATTCGTGGTCTCTACTTGGGAAATTTAACTGGCAGATACATCTAGAACGTGGAAATCGTTGCCTGCTTTTTTATGTATTTCTAAACTCGTTTTCACAACGGCACACCACGTTTAAAGCCTGGTTCGTTGCATATGAACAAGCAGTATTTTTATAGACGTAGTATTGCTAACGACTCATGATGACTAGACCTGCCGTGATTCTTGTTTGTGCTCCATCACCAGGTTAAATGCAGCTTCGTCTTCATAGCCTCTGTCCTCCACGTGACGAGAAATTCCGGCCTTGACAACATCCTGTGCCTCGATCAATATGCGTGGAGCGCGTATGGGTCGCTCGCCCACCGTGACATCACCTGAAACATGCAAGGGAACTCATAAATCATCCCTGTCTTTAAAGTGCGATTTTATCACCAGAGAAATGCAAAACTCGCGTTATTTCTGGCAACAGCTTAGACTCCAAATGACCGTAAGCTAGTTCGATATATTGGATGGCTAACATTGTAGTGGTATGCCGCGGGGTATACGTCTGACCGATAGTTAAAAGTTCCATGGTAAAATGACTAACCTCTTGTAATGTGAGCACACACGTAAATGACTTCACATAGATGGTGGCCTATGTAATCACATATTGTTCACGGGTATGTTGTGCAGGCCAGTGAAGTTTAGTCTGTCAACAAATAGCACAATAACACAATTATTGTAAGTCCCTGTCTATCAGTACGTAACAAGCAAGTATATTACTACTGTTCGTCTCTCTTAACGACTCAGAATATCTAGCTTGCAGTTACGGAGTTAAAGCGGGGAATCAATAATTTTCGAAGGACAAATTTTAAAGATAATCTTGCAAAATTTCTGAGGAAACGCTGCGGTAAAAATATTTTAATAAATATTACAGCAATTTTTTGTGAAATAGATTTTGAAATTATATTTTAGAATTTATGTATACTCTATTACGGAAACAGCAAATATTCGCTGTTTTGCAGTGATTTTTCACTGATTAAATTTGCTGAAACTGTTCCATCGGGAATCTGTTGAAGTCTACAGATTGCATCAGTAGAAAAAAGTAACTTACGTTTTAGTAACAGATTTTTTTTATCTAGATGTGCAAAAAATTTAGCATTTTTACATTAAATGTGATTCTGTTTCTTTTATAAAATATGCTATAATATCAGTGAAAGCATGCGCCAAAATTAAAACCTCAGCAAGAATCGAACCCTCGATTTGTGATACACTATGCACTAGCCCACGCTGAATATTTGAATAGTAGCGTCGCTGTTAAAGCAACTATTTGTAGTTGGTTACCAGTCATGAGTGATAATTTTGTGAATACATTTCTTGATAATTAATAGGTTGAAGAAAAGTGTGAATTTTTCAAACCATCGTTACTTCATAACTTCATAGCGAGCAACAGAGCTTAACTGAACATTAATAAAACTCAACTATCCACAATAACCGAACAGCGAGAATGTACTTATTACCAGTTATACAGCCAACGTTATTGTACATTTAAGTGCAACTTATTAAACACGATCATCTTTTGAAAAAATTAGTAGTAGATATTCCTGCTTTGAGAACTTGGTACACTACCTATCTCAAGTGGATTGAGATAATGTGAAATTGTTAATCTGACATTATTACAGAATAAACAACATAATTCGTATTGACTAAATTAAATATATATATATATATATATATATATATATATATATATATATATTGACTAAATTAAATATATATATATACCTAGGTACACACCTACTAACTCAATCTGCTGTTTCTTTTTTTACTTTTTCCAGTCAGCATTAACAAAACAACAGATTCGCTAGTGAAAAATCTTGCAACTTACGAAATTGTGACAATTTCACTGATTTTTGTTTAGAATGTATTAAGAATAAAGCTCTTACAGAGTCCGTTACACAGCTATTTTATTCTGGAAGTTTTTCATAGAATACGTTTTGTCTCAAAGAGTCATTAAAAAAAAAGTATCTAGTGACGCCTTTTTAACTTCGTTGCTACAACCAAGGTAGACAGAATCCTTAAGAAGGCCAGTTTTTATATTGTATATAATTGTTTAAAAAATGTTGCTGTACCATAAAAAGAATTGCTGGAAAATAATACCTATAGGAAACCAACCACTAATAGCTACAGAAGCCCAGAAACGAATCTTTCTTAGACGATAACTGCGGAAATCTTATTTTGCAACTTAGAGATTACGTGGCCATATTATGAATGGATAGATAGGTGACTTTATGTAAGTTACATGCGTACTGCACGTTTTACTTGAATGGATCTTAATACATGGCATCGATTATTTTGTAACTAAGATAATATGTGTAAGTTCGTAGTATTACAGTTTAATCTTACACCACAAAGTCAGCAACTGTAAATATTAAGTGTTCATTATATTAAAGCTACTAAAGGTGCAGATTTGCGAATAGTGATGAAACATTTTGTTATTGAGAAATTTTTATGCTATACTTGTAAGTATCGCAAGTGTCGTAATTTCTTATAGTTCGACTCAGTTTGCACATTGTTTAAACATTACTGTTTCCGGAATAACTGAATACGTTTTCGAATATCGTTAAGACCCTGACAAATGAATGCTTCGAAACAGGCATCAAAGTTTATTGCATTTATTAACAAACACTTAGCGAATGACTTTTAACTATATATTATATAAACTACGTAAAAATAATCTACTAACAATATTTCAAATTTGAAGATATTTAAGTTTGAGGACTTAAAAGATTCTAAGACAAAACAGAAATTAAGTACTTGACAAACTTGCAGCTGATAATAGCATGTTTCAGAAGGAAAGTTAATATTCTGGGAGGTGATCAAATAAGTTCATGTGAACATGGGGTCAATATGGGATGGTTATTGAGAAAGCACCATTTGAATGTAACCATTAATAAGGTCAAAAATTATTGCCATAGTTTTATTTGTAGTTATGTTCCTCCTTGCAGTGACAGGTTATGTCACAATCAAGTAGGCAATGCGTTACCATGGAAACGTGTTTACATACACAGACAGCTAACCGACTAATGTGGACAATGAACATGAACGTTGTGTTTGACATGACATGAAACAAAATAGTTGTATACTGTAGTCCTATTAGCACGGGTATTAAAAAAATATATAAGTGTGTTATTCATTATGTATTATAATTTTCTTGAAACTGAAACGAGGAAATAACTGCTAATAAAACAATAACAGTAATTTTATGGCTTGTCAATGATTACATTCAAATGAGACTATCTCGACAACCGTCCTACACATTAACCCTTGTTTATATGGACTTTTTTTTATCACAATGACCAGTACTACAACCTCCCAAAATATTGCCCTTTCCTCCCGGGACACCTTGCAAAAGCCTTCGTTACACAAATCGGTTTGAGGACTGTTATTGTTATTGTAGATCAATTGAGCTTTTTAAACACATTTGCTTTATCCGTTTAAAATACCGTGTAAAATTTAAGTTAACATATAACACAACTTGCTTTACGGTCATAAAATTGTGTTACTTATTTAATCATTTCACATTAATAAATTTTCTGTGTCTATTTTATGAGATACTATTTTTTAGTAGCCTAATTAACACACTGTCCTGCAAAACAGAAAACTGCGTGGAAAAAGTTCTGGCCTGTTTCATATCGTGACTACGTATAGCATTCCATTCCTATGGTAACAAAAAAACACTTCATCTAATGTGTGAAAGGAACTACTTAATTTTAAATTATCATATTTACCTATTTTTTACTCGACCCTTATGATTTACATAGCAATATAAGTTGTTTTCGTTGTTTTAAATGTGTCTATTTTCACAGTTAGAGGCGGAAACTACGAACTACGAACCTGACTGGTCTTTAGCCTGCTTTTCGGCGCACGCTGTCTCCTCTTTCCTCTCTCTCGTCACTTTACTTGCCTGGAATCCTCTTGCCCCCTCTTTTTTCTCGTCCGTTTGAGAGAAAACAGTTTGCAAATAATTTCACTTCGCTCGCACTCACACATGCCTGCGCCGAGCCTTTGTTGCCGGCTCTCCTCGTGTGGGTGGATGTTGAAGGGGGTTCTGGGGGTGGGAGGTTCTCAGCCCTTTTGTATACCAGCACACACTTTTTTTTCTTTCTCACGTCTCATTTTTACCCCCGCGTCGTTCGCTTCTCCCGCGTCTCCTCCCCAGCTTCCTCCCTCGCCCTGCAGGCACTTCGCTTGTGATTCCCTGACAGGAGAAGCAACATAACGCCCTCTCCTCCAGCCGGAGCCACTTATCAGGTCTGCCAACACAACAGACAGCACGCCCGGCTACAGCGTCTTCAGTATGCCAGGTGGACGCCAACGTCAAGAACTATCTTAAGCGCGAGCATTTTACACTCACACTATTTTTTTTTTTTGCTAGACATTAATATGCACAATTTACAAATGTTGACAACAGTTAAAGCTAATCATGAAATATACGAAAATAATGATAAGGTTTATATCATTTAGCAATAGTTTTTTTTCTGTAAACTGTTCAATTGCAACATTTTCTTTATACAGTATCGAACAAAAATTTTTCCTTAAGCCATTTGGCGAAGAATCAGAGATTAATATATTTGAGTTGTTAAAACATTACATTTTGTTTTTCCAGATAATTTAGTAACTTCTTCAATAAACGGCAACTGGGCAAACCATAGGCGTGCGCGGCAGATTTAGGGGAGGGGGATAAGTACATTCAGAGGCCGATATGTTGATCACCTCTTTAAAAATGAAGGGGTGGGGAGGTTGGTTCCCCGACGTTCCTCCTGGAAAAATTTCGATAGCAAAATGTAAAATAGAGGCCATTTAAGCAATTTTTATGAATAAACTTTAAATATACCTCTGGTAGGAGTATTATTTTTTACAGGTTTTTTTTATTTTTACATAATTTTTTTGGAGAAGGGGGGGGGGCCTTGGTTTCCCTCCCACCGCCAGGCAGGCTCATTGGGCAAACATTTCTAATGTGGTAAAAAGTCTTTCGACAGTAAAAAACGTAATCCCAGTTTACGGTGGTTCGGGTTTTAGGCCTTATATCTATGTAAATTGCAAGCCTACGTAAACCACAAATGTGTTTAAATATGGTATTGTTGGTATGTGATCACAGCACAAATAAAGAAAATCAACCCGAAATATCGTACATAGGATTACAATTTATATGACCACAATTTATTTCAAGGTTATCGGTCGCAACGCAAAACGAAAGAATTGTATGCGTGTAAAATTTAACAGTGACACAGAACGCACTAACCGTTTGGGATTGATCCAAGGTATAGTAATTCAAACATCCGGTAATAAGGACCAATTCTTAAACAACGTAGCTGCATGGTAGAGTATAGGTACAGTTGTTTATCTTCCATACGGAAATCAGCTAGCTACTGTTTCACATTCTGAAGAATTTTCTAGGAAAATAATGATGTATGCATTTAAATGTAAGCCGGGTGTTTGACATACTTCACCCACCAAGAGTGTATAGAAAAATGAATAGAACGCTGTATAACTCTCTGTAACTCGATTTACCAGCTGGTTAATGGAAACTAACTGAAAATAAGTATAAAAAATTAAATCGCCTGTCAAACATTCCGTAGATAGCCTCTGCGGTAAACCTTGGCTTTTATTTTTCCTTTATAAAGTATTAGTTTTATTGCCATGACACCGAACAAATGTCCTTGCGAATACACGCGTTTATTAACGTTAGTGACTGATTAAGTCTCATAAAACAGCCGAATGTACGAACTACAGTAGGCTAATATATAAACTTAATAACCCAACTCATTCTTCAATATAAGTGAAAGGAAAATAATTTAATCAGCCTTCACAACGAGGCTTTCAGCGCTGGTGAAAGTAAGATATGGGTGATATGAGGGGATAGTGAGTAGCGCCGGAAGTTAAGGGTGAGGGAACAGGAAATCCCCGAGTAAACACGCCAACCAACATGCGAAAATGCGGGTCGACCCCGTCGATAATCGAACACGTATCGCTTAGGAGAGGGGGAACACCATGGCCGCTACAACAACCTAAGCCCCTATTTCCCAATGAAATTTGATGTTTAAGACTTCGAGAGCTACTGAAGGATGTGTTTGCTTATAACAAAACGATGAAAAAATTTAAAAATCTAAGTTACGTTTGATGAAACTAAATATTTTAGTATTTTGTTTTACCCCCTAAAAAACATTACAAAATACTGCCTGGTTAATAACACAGTTATCACTATCAGGATTCTCAATAGTATGTCGTGTTGGGTATTGTTTTAACATACGAAACAATAAAACAGAAGGTATTAACTAAAGTCTCCATGGTATAGTTATGTAAGTTCGTGTTCTCAGTCACCCATACCCTATGCATAGAGACAGGAAAAATTCGATGGTTCGCTGAGCTGTAGGCTAGCCTCCAAGAATATATATTTATTCAAGCCTAGCAGCTGTTCCAGCTGCTCGCTGATACAGTGAAATGCTCGTGTGCTTAGTTACATTTATGTTGTTGGCTCAGCGACTTTCAGGTGGGGTCAAATAAGTAGACGGCCAATTGTGAAGGGCACTAGCTTATATTTGATGGAATTCTAGCGTGTGCTTAACAGAAAACGCGAATTTTTCAAGTCTCTACCTATGCCCTCAGTGATTTGATGATTGGAGGGGGGTGATTGACGGGAACAGTTCTTTTTACGCCCCTTTTCTCTCTCTCTCTCTCTAAACCCCCTCCGTACTCTCCCCGTCCTCCGACTTGTTAAAAATAGCATATTTATTAAGAAATGAAATTGATCAGTGAAAGGTCATAATGGAATGTGGCGAAAATGTACCAAATTATTAATACAATATGTTTTTACTAACGACAAGTTGAAATTTGACGTTTCACGGGCGGTGAGTACTGCTCTGATTAGCTGGTCGCCACCTCGTTCTCCAACAAGGAGAAGGCGGTAGGGGATGACTTCAGCCTGACTGACGTAGTTTGATCTTCGTATAAGGTCATGCCAGCATGCAAGTAGCACAGTGACTTTACTTGTTCCGGCAATCGTGCATCATTCGTCGTCTTAATGTGAGATCCTAGGATAGCTGGCCTCTTAGGCACCAGTATACAGGACGACACCAAAAGTATTTACTTTGCCACAACTGACATTTTGTTGTTTCAATGAAATGTTTGGTTTGAAAATATTTCGTTGCAAGGTGCCATTGCCGAAAATAAATATTTTTGTTTAAAGTGTACGGCAAGGCACCAGAAAATGTTGAAAAAAAATATTGTTATGGTACTTACATTTTAAACATTACATTTGGCAGGCTCCTGACTTCGCTTAATCTCGGAAACCAGGACGCAGGGACACGTGATGTTGCAGTAGAGTTTTGAGGAAGCGAGTTATGACCAGCGGCGGCTCGTGGGTTGTTGCCAGGTGGGGCTGTAGATAGTCGGAGAACTGTACACTCTTGATGAACGCACCGTAGACCAACGAGCATGAATATTTGCCGGCTACTAGATGTTTTGTGGCCACTCAGTAGTAAGGGGCACCTGAACATCAGCGTTTCAGTGGCTATAGAGTGAACCAGCGCACAACCCTGTACAGCTCTTGGCAACTGCAGCCCTACATGGCAACAGCCCACGAGCCGCCACTGGTGATGGCTGACCTATTGTTACGACAGGCGTGCCATAGTGCAGGACTGTCGCCGTTGTGATAGCTTGCAGTTTAGGAGGGCACTTGGTACAACTCTCGTTGCATAACTGGGGCACTCCCAGCGAGGTCCACGCTGCTTGTGCAACAAACTTGACAAGTTCTGTTGACTGTCGGGCCGCCACGTACAACACGCACCATGCAAGTTGGCGGGTAACGAGCTGGAATGTGTTGTATATAATATTACAACCGTTGTAAATTCCATTGGCTACTAGGTGTTTTTGCAGCGGGCTGCTGCTTGAATTCTTTGAATGTACCTTTCACTCAGTAGCTGCCACTCGCCATTTAAGCTGGCGCCCAGTGTAGGTGGAGTACCACAATTTTCTCATGATTGGTGGGTTAGTAACGAGGAGAGCTGGTGACCAGACGTCTTGACGGGAAGTGTGCTGAGTTGACTTCTTGACTCGGTTCCTGTCCAATCTTGGCCAATCAGTTTCTAATAATACAGTTCGTACAGTTATTTGTAGGACAGGAATTTTTGGTGAAAAGATTTTTGCCCCACTTTGTTTTAGTGCCTTCCGTGCACACCTGCAGTTCAACTTTAATGGATATTTACAAGAGTCTTCATTTGCCTGTACCAATCAGTATACGTATAACTGCGTCACATCACGTCCATAATATGCGGGTTTAACCTCCAGACGCAGGGTGTTACGGCATCCAATCACTGACCACAAAGCAGAGATGCAGGTGCGCACGTAAGGCACTTATACAAAGTGCTGCAAAAATCTTTTCGCGAAATTTCCTGTCTCTTGTTATTTGAGATAAGATTAGCTGTAGTGTCGTGTCGGAGTTGTGGTTCGCTCTGTCGGGATTTAGTTAATTTAACTTTAGGCTAGTGACGTGTATGTTTTATTTAATTTAGTTTAAGCCTTAAGTCGGTAATACTAGGCGTCTGTTTATGTTCGGTTGTTTAAATTAAGTGCAGAGTTCGGGTTACTATTTTAAAGTCTTAAATATGTATTGTTAACAGACGAAGTGCTTTATCTCATATTTACTAGTTTAGTAGTTGTTACATTCATTACAAAGCAACTAAAGTGCCGATTTTTCATGTAAGAATTTTCATTACTTTTACTTAATGTTATTGTTTGGTAAGATTATCTTGTTAAATTGTTCTTTCCCGTTTAACGTTGGTTGTTTGATTAACATAAGTTATTCCAGTTTTTTTTACAAATTAGGTCTACTTGATTAGTGTTAAATAAGTAAATGTCTACATTCCTGCCTCTTGCTCAGAGGGACTACTTATACAAAACCCTGCGTGTTAAATTTTAATTAAAATCATCTCACAGAGTTATTAATTGTTTAATGCATTATGTGTTACCAAGTGAGTGTTGCCCCTGGTGGTTTGACAACCATCCATAATAAAGCATTCGTCTTATTATATTAACTAGAAGTTCTCCCGCGGCTTTGCTCGAGTGTGTTACTCGAGTGTGTTACTCTTCGTACACTAGGTATAGTTAGTTCAGTCATCAAGTGTAATAATGACAAAACTGCTAGTTCTAGTTAACTCTGCGGCAGAATAAATATCTTTAGCTGTCCACACGAAAAGCAGTCTTAACTAAGTTTACCCCTGCCACTAACAGCGAATTTTCCTGGGCCTTATTTATAGTCGTAACAATGTTGACATTGTAGTGTAAATAAAGACTCCTAAATGTTAGAAGGTAATCGAATGAAATACGCAGTTTACGTGGTATGAAGATTGATTTGCACTGGACACAACCATTGATGATGGTGCCCTCAGTAACATATTTGTTTTTCAAAAACTTCACTTGAAGTTAAGTTATATTAGAGAGTTTTAGTGGGATAATGTTTCGCAGAAATGTAAACGTATTTGGTGCCCCAACCTTGAGGTTAGTGAGATGGTACTGTATATGTAGGTTGACGCTGTTGTGGAACTTTAGTGGATAGCGGATTGAAAAATCCACTTTTTAAACTTTTGTATGACATTATTCGAATTGCAATAATTTCATCTACCTTGCAGTTTCGGGTGTCAGAATTGCACGTTTGCACAGCTTTTAACGGAATTTAAGCCAAGAACCTCCGGATTTTCGCATGTGGGAATCGTGCCGGACGATGCCGTTGGTCAGCGGGTTTTCTCGGGGATCTCCCATTTCCCCCGCCGTTTCGTTCCGGCGCTACTCCATACTCACCTCATGTCACCCCTCACCAGCGCTGAAGACTTCGATGTTAAGCACTGACCAAAATCTCTCACTCACTCACTAGATCGTAGCTTCAAACAACTGCGCCACATAACGACGAAATTATTCATGAAAACTAACTAAAATAATAAAAAATTAATTTCCTAGGCTCATAGAGGTTGTACGACAACACGTCTTGATAGAACAGTAAAATGAAACTCGTGTATGATTTATTTCTCGCTGATCGTACTTGCTTTTCGGATCTTCTGCCTTGAAAGTTTATGAAGTAAGTTTTATTCATAATAATTAAGTTATCTTATAAAATATAAAAACTTGCATTAATTTTTTAGGTACTTAGTAAGCATCGTTCTATCGCGAACAACACAGTAATATTTCTACAGGTTAGATAAATATCATTGGCCGAAAGAAAACATATTTATTACCATTTTACCCCGTTAAATGTCGAATTCAGAAAAGAGAACACTGACTGACTGACCGACATATCAAACTACAGCCCAAACCACTGGACTTAAAATCGTGAAAATTTTTGTGTGGGTTCCCCTCAGGTCGTTGGTGAGCACTAAGAAGGGATTTTTTGAAATTCGACCTCTAAGGAGGTGAAAAGGGGTGAAATATGTTTCCGAAGAAACTTCAATAGAGCTCGAACCCGACGGCCTATCATAGTGATTTTTACTTTAAAAGGACACGCATAAAAATGCGTACTAGCCGATTTAAGGATTTTTCGAAAGTCAACATTTAAGGGGGTGAAAAGACCTTGAATGTGTTTCTGATTGACTATATATATCTATCGAATCCTTCAGGGTAGAGAGTTAGTAGTCACTTAAAATTGTTGCCTACGTAAATACCCAAAAAGGAGTTTTAGGATTTTTTTTTTAATTCGACCTCCAAGCAGTAAAAAGGGGCAAAATGCTTTTTAATGAATCGTCTTTTTCACTTAAACACAATAGACGACTTGAAAAGAGGCGGAGCTTCAGTCTGGTGTGGGATACAGTTCATATTTCCATGGATACCGCAGCCGAACATAACCTTCATTTAGGTGTTTGGCTTCACATGTCCCGGATGACATGTATGTCAAGTAAATTGATTATTTGTTTGGAATTTGCCGCTTTTTCAGGTAAACATTGATATTATGCAATTGCGTATCTTAACCATGGAATTGAAAGTAATATTTTTTACCCTTGCGTGCAAGTCTATGAGTGCACAAAATTTTTTGTTTCTGCCATTACCAACCAACAAATCAGCATGTTTGTAAACAAGCTTTGTTTCCCACAGTACTCTCCCCCTGCGGTGTGACGTCAGAGGGAGTGTACATCAAGTCGTCCATTGATCAATGTCGTAATTTTTACTTCAATTGGTTACGTATACAAATACCTATGACAGGACAACAAGACGTTTCAAAATTGTTTAATTAAGAGGGTGAAAATACGTGAAATGTGTTTCTGATTATTTCTTCAATTCTATCGAACCACTCAACATATCTAAGTGCTCTTTGCTTTAGATTGATCCTTTTGAAAATATCACAAATATCATTAAATATATTTTCCGAGTTAGGTCCCAAAAAATTTTAAAAAAAAAAAAGGTAAAATATGTTTTCGATTCACAGACGATACATATCGCTCAAATTGATTTTTTTTTATAGCAACGTGATTTTTGTTTCAGACTGATCCTTACTCAAATACCTGAAAAGTAATAATTCCCCAGCTATGGAGGTGTAAAGTGGTGAAAAGTGATGAAATGTGTTTTTAATTAATCTTACATATATATATATATATATATATATATATATATATATATATATATATATATATATATATATATATATATATATCGAACCCAACGAGCTAATGTTTTGTTTTTCACGTCCAAGAGACACCAGTTAAGTAGTCTAAAATGTGATATAAGTGTTTTTCGAAATTCAGTCTCTTAGGAGGTGAAAAGACCTGGGATATGTTTTAGATAAATTCTCGATATCTATCGAACCCGTCGGGATATGCAGTTAATTTTTGCTTCAGGATGATGATTACAGAAATTATCTCAAAACAGTTTTCATATTTTTCGAAGTTCGAACTCTCATTACTGTACAGAAGTCATATGTGTTTTTTAATTACTGATCGATTTTGATTCGACTGAATTGACTACCGTCATGATTTACACTTCAATGGGATACTTATACAAATATCTAGGATGTGAAATTAAAATATTTCGAAATTCGACACCGAAAGGGTGAAAAACATAATTTTTTTCCCATAAAAACATGCTATCTATCTAACCAGTAGAGATATTGAGGTGCTGTTCATGTCAGAGTGATGCTTACGTAAGTATTTAAAAATGTATTTGCATTTTTTTTACTTTATAAGATAACTTAATTATTAAGAAGAAAACTAAGTTCATATACTTTCAAGGCAGACTATCAGAAAATCAAGTACGAGCAGCGAGAAATAATTTATACAGGAGTTTACTCTACAGCACGGCCATATAAGAACAGGTCTGGACACTTGGAGTTGAAAATTGACCCTCATATGACTGATTGGCGCCACTGGCACTCTGGCGTTGTTTTAACATTGTGTAAATGGATCTACAAGGAGCGACACTAATCACCTTTGGTATGTACAAATTTCGTTCCACATGGACCATTACTTTTTCCACCATTAGTAAATGCTTTCAAGGTAAAGTATAGCCAAATTTTCTTTAAAAATTCATAATGTTTAGATGGTTGCGAATTGGATTACACAAGATTGGTTTATTTGGTAGGACTTGGGCCCCTCTATCACCCGCCTTTTTACTGACGTCTACTCCCGGAACATCCTGTATAAGCCTACGTGAATTTCACGATTGATTTTACGCCAGGTTCAACGCCAAGAACGTATTGTTGGGCTATTTCTTTTAAAACTTGGTACATATTAATGTGAACACCATGAAAGTTACAAGGGGAACGTAACATCACAGGGGTAGGGCAAAATTCGCTTGGCAAACAAATAACTAACTTCAAAATTAATAAATAAAATATCTTAAAGAACTCAGAAAACTGCGAGAGTAGTTAATACAATTACTCAGGATACGGATGTTGGCTACTTCACTGTACTAGAAGTAGGCATATGGAAATTTTAAATACGTAGGCTAATATTAGTTAGCCTGCCTTAGTTTACTAGCATTTCCACACGACGCTTTCCTTAACAGACACTGAACATATGGAGGACAATTTAATAAATAAAATAATTAATTATCAAACAGGTACATTTAATAAAAGTATAAAAAGATTTTACAGAAAGATAGGGACAACAACCTTGACGTGCTAAGGTATAGACGAAAGGTCTGTGCACTGGTCCGCGGCCTGGTGTTCTGGAACTAATACTTTATTAAAATATTAATTATTTTTACCGCTTGCTTTAACGTTACTTGATTTTTACTAAGACATAATCTACATGACGGGGTGGTGCAGGAGCCCCACCCAGCAGTGACTTACTGGCATTGACTCTCAGTATATATCAGTCGAGTTGCTGGAAAGGCCTCACTCCGACAACGATCTAGACAATAATGACCGCTCTCCTAGGCGACCGACGCCCTAAAACAACACCGCCCTCTCCACGACACGACACGACAAGTCAGCGGAACCCGCCTATAGTTAGCTCACCACCGGAGTGCTCACCCCGGAAACGCCCCAATTTCGCAACCAGAGTTAAGTCAAGCTCCTCCAAAACTTCAAACTATCACGACAACGACACCGGGTCTGCAGCCACAGCCGCATGTCGCAACAATTCGTTCAGAAGTGGCCCGCTTCTGGCGGAACTCCACTGCGACAGACGACTCACGCTTCCTGGTTCACTAAATTTATACAATGTTCGGCGCAACGCGCTGGCGAAAGTAAAACTAAAAAATGTAACTCCGTGACAGTATGCTTTGCTGTAACGTCTGCGCTTGGACGACGAATGTTTCGACACGCGTTTGTGAAGACTAAGCATTAACAAGGTAATGACTCCTGCTGCTATCACATGATACCCGTTTGTACGGTTATATTATTCAATGAATATTCAATGGACGACTTGAAGTACACGCCCCCTGACGTCACCGCAGGGGGAAAGTACTGTGGGAAACAAAGCTTGTTTACAAATATGCTGATTTGTTAGTTGGTAATTGTGGAAAGCAAAAATGTTGCACATTCATAGATTTGCACGCAAGGGTAAACTTTATTAGTTTCAATTTTATGGTTGAGATACGCAAATACATAAGATTAATGTTTACCTGGAAAAAAACGGCAAATTCCAAACACATAATCAATTTTCTTGACTTACATCTCATCCGGGACATGTGAAGCCAAACAGCTAAATGAAGGTTATGTTCGGCTGCGGTATCCATGGAGATAAGAATTGTTTCTCACACCTGACTGAAGCTCCGCCTCTTTTCAAGCCGTCCATTGTGGCCAGGGCGTGTGTGGGACTGAGGAATCTAGGCTGCTGTGAGATGAATCCACGAGATTCACTAACCTCTAGATATATGTAAAAGCCTGCAAATTTCGTGTTATTACCTGACCGCAGGCTTGACTCCAGGTTACTGTGGCTCACCTGACTATTACTTTAAGTCAGCAGTTTTTTGTGGCGTTCTTGAAGGATCTCTTCGACTATTGATATAAGGTTAACAGTAAGATGTCCACTATCGTGTAATGTGGACACACACAGAAACGACTGCCCATAGCCAATTACATCACGGAGCTTGTTCGTGTGTATTGGTCTGAATTCTACCCATTCGCCAACTAATAACGCGAAATTTTAACGTATCTTGTTTTATCCCATGTCTCTCTCTCTTTATCTCACTTTCTCTCTATCATTCTCTCGCTTTCTCTCTCTCTCTCTCTCTCTGCAGTAATTGGTCCAGTTACAACACCAGAACAACGGCTGGTCAGTTCTATGGCGGCAACGTTACGGAAATGTCTGTAACTTGGGTTAAAACGTGTGAAAAGTGAAATGTATTTAGAACAAAATAGTCACCAGAATGCAATAAACACTAAAATTAAACACCGCCTACAATATAAACTAATTAATGCACGTGTTTAGTTCAGTACAATGTCCTGTCTTCAGCGAACATCTCAAAATGCTTGTTATGTTGGTGGGTTGCCTACCACAATACTCTCGCATTCTTTAGGAGCACAATTAAATTTTTCTCATGCACCATTTATACGTTAATGTTGTTCCATTTAAAGAGTACTACCAGTGCTAAATCCTTATAATATGAATTTTAAAACATCTCGTATAAAATGTGATACGAATTTGAAAAGAAATTGAGATCAGAAGAAAATATTTTAATCGTCCGAAAGAGAAATGGCCGATGTCTAAGGAACAAAATTTTTGGCAAATGACAAAATGCGTATTTTCTCATAACAGCATGGATGAAATACTCTGGTAATAAAATACTGTGGTTATGTTGGTAATAATGTAGGCTTCTTACTGAATGTATAAAATTAATTGAGTAATGGTTCGTATACCTATTAAAATGTAAAAACTTTCGCGACATACAAAATATTCTTAATTTTTTATGAAATGCAGTGTTTTCAAACACGCATTTGCTGTTTATTAACACAATTTATTACTTCTATGGGTAACATAATTGTTCAGTGACATATTTGCATACATGACGTTGGATAATAATAAACTGAGCGATGAAGAACTGCAAAATTTAATACCTTATATCCTAATAAATTAACACAAATTGTTGTCCGTAACACACAATAGCTGTCAATTGACAGAATCAAATTATTAAATGAATAACAGAACGGTTCTGCGTAGTAAAAACATTCACAACATTAGAATATTGTGTAAAATGGCATCGATAAACTGATAAATTAATGATTATCATAAAGGGACTGGCTTCGCTTACCCCTTGCAGTTACATTTTATTTATTAGTTATCATAAAGAGTTCAAATTTCGTTTATGTGTATGTCAATGTTAACCTGTATTAATTTCGAAATTAGATATTAAACCGGTACGAAGGAAAGGTCGTGTTTAGTTTTGTCAGTCGTCCACAGAACCTGTGACTGGCTGGAAGTTAAATGGGGAGTTTTTAGGGATAGTGTCGCGAGCGCATCGGTTGGGTTTGTTTGAGTGACTCTTGCCGCGGACACCACGAGAGGTGGTTTTGCCCAGAGCGCGGACATTCGCGGGGGTACGC